>VDFB02175100.1:0-30219 GCA_007258455.2 Sequoia sempervirens | reverse complement strand
TCGCACCAACTTTTTATCAATTTTTGTTTTCAGCCAAAGCCACATCTCTTTTAGGTTAGGAGATACTGAAAATGGGATCCCAAATACCTTATCTATTTATGGGGGGGCCCCACTAAAGATCAAACTTTTGCACCCAACTAGGGGGGTGTCAATCCACCCTAGCAATATGGACTTAGCTTTTGAGACCTTTGCTCCATAGGCTAGGAAAAATAATTCCAGTTTGGTCAATAACCTACTTAAGTTTACTTCTTCCAACTCCAAGAAGATAGAGGTATCATCTACAAATTGAATATTCAGTAGCTCATTATTATCAAGTAGAGAGATCCCTCTCACTTTAGGAGATAGATTGTTTTCCCTTAGAAAATAGTGAAGAGAATATGAGGCAATGACAAACAAGGCAGGGGCAATAGGACACCCCTACCTAATTGATCTTTCTAGCTTAATGGCTTCAAATCTGGTACCATTCACTTCAATCATGGCAGAGGCATCATTGAGGAGGGTGCTAACCATCCTGGTGAAGCCTTGTGGGAAACCAAATGCATCCAGAGTCATTTTTAAGAAGGACCACTCCACTTTGTTGTATGCCTTCTCAAATTCCAATAAGAGCATTGCAACATTTTGCTGAGATCTTTTTGCCCAATCTATGGCCTCCCAGCTAGTTATCAAGTTTTCAAGTATATATCTCCCTTTGATAAACCTAGTCTAGGTTAAATTTATGAATTTGGGGAGGATTTTGGTTAGTCTCAAAGCAAGAACTTTAGCAAGCACTTTGTAGGATACATTCAAAAGAGTGATAGGCCTCTAATTTTTAATCAGTGTTTTATCCCCTTCTTTAGGCAGTAGTTTGATTAGGCCCTGGTTAATGCAATGTACGAAGGACCCTTTGGCAATGGCATCCAAGTAGACCTAGTAAAGATCCTTGCTAATCAAAATGAATACCTTGTGGAATTCCATAGGGAGACCATCAATCCTGGGAGATTTATCATTACTCATGGAAAGGATTGATCTTTTAATCCCTTCCTTGGTTATCTCAGCAACTAACTACATACTGTCCTCATTGGAAATTTTCCTAGGCATCAAGCACTTGAGCTTGTTTCTAGCCTCCAAACAGTCTTCCCCACCATCTTTAGATTTGAAGAGGTCCTTGTAGAAAAGAGTAAACTATTGCAAGATGTCTTCTTGCTTAGACAGGGTCACACCATTGTGACAAATCTGATCAATTTGCTCCTTCATACCTTTTTTCTTTAATATACCTGAAAAATAATTTTGTCCCCTTATCCCCATTACTAAGCAAATTGAGTTTAACCCGCACTTTCAGCCCTTGAATCTTGTTGGCTTGCAACTTCCTCAAGGATCTTTTTTATTGTGCACCTCATAGAGGTGCTCATCCATATGTTTTTCTTGAATCCTTGTTTCAACAGCAAGTAATTCATCTTGGAGGCTATCCTCTTCCTTCCTCCTATCCAGGGCCTTCTTTCTACCAATTGACTTAGAGATATACTTCCAAGACAAAAAAAATTGATTCCATCTTTCAATAGGGTTGAGGTCTTTCAACATCCACCTATCGATACCTCTTAAGGTATTAACACCTTCAATGAAATCTTGGTCCCTCAACAAACTAGTGTTGAGCAAGAAGTTTTCCTTCTTTTTGGGACTAATCTTAAGCTCACTATTTAAACTTATCTTTGCCTTGATTGGGTGATGATCAAATAGTGTGTATGGGTAAACCAAAACTTTACTCCCTTCACTGAAAGGCTCAAAGCAGCATAAATATTTATTGGCATAGAACATGTCCAACCTAGAATAGATTCTCTTGCAACCCTTCTGAGAATTACACCAGGAGAACCAAACACCATTGTTTTCTTGTTTAAGACCTTCGAGAGGGTCAATAATATTGAGCCTATTCTTTATTATGAGCTAGTAGTGCCTCTCATTCCCTTTCCATTCCATATCAATACCACCCTTTTTGTCTTCTCTATGCTCAATCATGTTAAAATCCCCGCCTATGATCTAGGGGACATCTTGCAGCCCTGCAAGCCACCTCCAAAGCTCACTCCTACTGAGGTAATCATTTGGTGCATAAATTGAGCAGACATTGAATTTGGCATCCCCCCTTTCAAAGGTGGTCCAAACTGCCCTATTGCACAAAGAAACCCCTAAGTCAGTGAGGTAGGGTTTCCACTTATTATCCACCAAGATGGCAACACCCCCTTTTCCTTTTTCATGATTGGAGGTCATGAACCATGAGTCCCCCTAGATAAACTTTAAGTTGGTTTCAAGCATAAATCCTACAACTTTGAGTTCTTGAAGGAAGACAAAGTCCTTACTTTGATCCAAATTAAGGAAACTTATGACTACATACTTTTTGTCTATGGACTCTAAGCCCCTGACATTCCATGATGTATTCAACCTCTATTTTAAAATAAGATAATTGCTTTATTTTATTTTTCTAATATTTTTCCTACCAAAGTAAATCTAAAAAAGAAAACAATTAGTTTGTAAAAATCTTTAATTTTATCTTGTTTTTATTTTTATTTTTTTAAACAAAAGCAGACAAGCCACTATAATATATTATTAATATTTATTATTTACATATCCCAGATTCAAAGGGCATACCAATAGGAAAGAATCCGGAAGAAAACCTCTGGTTATCGCCCAAAAATAAAATTACATAATTTGAGTGTAATACTCAAATTAATTACAACACTACCTTCTAGTACATTGCGTATATGTTTCTAGGCTTTAATACATCTATAGCACATTTTAGCTTTCAGTACATTGTATATCATTTTTTGTGTTGTGATCTTGAAATATTACATAATTGCATAATTAACATCCCCCTATTACATCACATTTCTTCCATCTTTACAAAAGCCCAAAAAAGCCTCCATATTCTGCCTGCATTTGCATAGGTTCTATAAAACCATGTTTTCTAGCCACCATCCTGCATTCTTAGCTTTAATATAGTTTGACCAAAATTGTTCGAAATTTTTACTAGGCACCAAACATTCACCTATTCCTCAATCTGCATATTTTCTACAGAATTCTCCCCTTGCTCACCCTATTCTTCATCTGAATTTAGAGCAACATTCATATCTGGAACCTCAGCTGTTGCCCATGTCTGATACATATTATGCACACTCCTCTACATGGCTAGTTGTGCACTAACTAATTGGCGTTGAAGAACTGGTGGAGTTGCATGAACACAGTTATGGTAAAGCAAAAAAGAGACATAACGATATTTTTCTCTAAAACACTCAGACATTTATGTCCCCACATGAATATTAATTTCCCTTTGCATTTTTAGGGAAAGATTCTGGGCAAATAGGTCTGAACAGTGTTCTAGGAGGTGTTGTTTTTGTTACCTGTGTTGTTGTTGGATCAATCTGTCTCTTTGTGGCTGATACTGGGGTGTCCATTGATCACTATTGCTTTGTCAGAGATATTTCTTTCTTTCTGTTTACTTTGGCTTCGTTATGTGTGATTTTGCTTTAAACTATATTTTAATTTATTTTATTTATTTTGAATGCTCTAGATAATGTTTAGATATTTTCAATTTTATTTTAATAATTATTTATATTTTATTATTATTTTTTAGACTAGAAGAATCAATCACGAGGTTGGGGGGAGACTAGACCTCATGACCTCTTGCCTACAACAAAATGCTTTAGCCAATCAACCTAGGCCCCTTGTCCCATTTTACTATTATTATTTATTAATTATCATTTTTTTGAATTATTTTTTATTTACTATATTAACTAATTATTATTACTATTATTTATCATATTCAATTATTATTTGCATCTAATTAATTAAGTAAGAAATATTTTTATAATTATTTAGAATATTAATTATAAGATTTAATAATTTCAATAGGAAGGGGTCATAACATTGACGATAAAGAATAGATAGATTGGACTAATTAAATAATGATCTAATTGAAAATGAATCAATGAGCATATAGGAAGCAGTGAAGAAGTACAAACACATACAAAAGCAACAATTACATACTAACACTTTCATAAGTAGACCTCTCTTAATATAGCAACACACACCCATTCTCGCATCTAGGGATCACACACATTTTAAACAATTTGCATTACATCCTTTTGAATCCAATCGAGATTTGACTAAGTCAATCTCCCAAATATACCACAAACACCAAACTAGTCGAAAATAACTATTTCAATGGGATTGCATTCTAAGTGGGCTTAACATTAGGGAAACCTCTATAATTAAGTGTGCTTAAGCTGGAATAGTACTGGGATGGGTGACCTCCCAGGAAGGTCCAGTGTTTCACCTCTGTGAGCATCACCTAGATGCAATGAGTGCTAAGTGGACCATTCATTATCATGAAAGATGGGTTCTTGTGAATCACTACTCATGAAATATGTGTCGATGAATTTCACTCGTAAAACTACATGATTGAATCGTGATAACAATATCACAATCTAACATATTAATCAAAAATTGACATGATCATATATAACATAAGTGCATCTACATCACCGTAACTAACCAAATATGGTCCCATCCTAATTGACGAAGGCAAGAGAGAAACAAGAGTCGACAACTACAAAATCAAATGTACTCATCTTTTTGTTTATTTTAACATTTACCTTAAATGGTCGTGAACAATTTAACAAATAAATATTTTGAATAGTTTTTTATTGCTTTAAAACTAGCATACATATATTAAATATTAATATATATAAAATACGCCGAGAGTTATCCTTCTCGAGGTGCCTATTTTCATTATATATTTTATATGACATTGTCAAATGTTGAAATCACTATAGCTATTTTTTCTATTTGGCCTTTGCTCACATTGATGAATGAAAATGTATATTCCCCCAAATGGTAAAATAAAAAAGAAAATTGTGAAAATTAAAAGGAAAATACACTCGGAAAAGTAAAAATTCACCCAATCCATCCACAGCCAGGCAAATTATCCAAAATGCCAACATCAAAAGTTAAAACAAAGCCACATTTTTATTCACAAAGTTGGTTTTAAATAGCAATACAAAGTGAAAATCATCCAATTTGGATACTTTATGGACATATTTTACCAGAATGTCAACCTCCAACTATCAAATGCAAATCAATTTTTCACAAATTTCAATTAGAAAATATCCTGCAAATTTTACTTGATATACAAACTAAAAATATTCATAAAAAGTAAAGTCCAACCGATCAAGACGTTGGCAGAGTTTCTGGCCATTTCTATTAGAATTATTGTAACCTTGAACCCTAATCTAAATTAACCATATCATTATAGAGGTGTCTATTGCACTGAGAAAAAATGATGAAAATAGGTGCCTCGAGATGGATAACTCTCAGCGTATTTTATATATATTAATATTTAATAAATGTATGCTAGTTTATATATATTTGAAGTACTAAAAAATAATAAAACTATTAATTATACCCTAACTTTGATTGAACCTTGATTGAACCGTAATCATAAACTCAATCCCTAGGAAACCCTAACGCAAAATGAACACTTATTAAACTCTAACCGTAACCCTAATTAAACACTAACCATAATTGGACTCTAAAAATATTTCTTACTCTAACCCTAATCTATGTCATAAATGTAATTCAAAACCCATATAACCATCTATAATGTATATAAAAGCTTCTTCTGAACTATGCAACATATATTTGAATACATAAATGCATAAGTATCATAATTTATCATAAAAGTAATATTCATAAGTCATATAACCATTTTGAAAGTATATCAAATTAAATAAGATCTATTGAAGGTAAAATAAGATGTAGACTATGGAAATAAAACTTCATTGTAATGGTGTAAATATATACATGACAAATTATTCACTAATGAGAACTGTATTACGCCCTTTATTTTCAAACTAATCACGATATACTTCTTTAAGAAACTTTGGAAATGCAGCTACTTTTGTATACACCTCTTTAACTTTTTTTGCAACATCTTCCATTTGCAATATTTCTAGTTCATCAACATCTTCGATCATTAAGCTGGTGTTTTCAATTTGTTCGAGAATTTTGCTACAGTGCTCCAAAACAACTCTTTCACATTTGTCCATAATGGTTTCAGCAACATTGTTTGAGTTTACAAAGCCATGTGGGCTTGAAACAATGATTTTTTATTCATTCTCTGAAACATTCACAGTATCAATTATCTGGTGTTCAAAGTGGAATTCAATAAAATTAAGGTTCTTGTGAATCACTACTCATGAAATATGTGTCGATGAATTTCACTCGTAAAACTACACGATTGAATCGTGATACCAATATCACAACCTAACATATTAATCAAAAATTGACATAATCATATATAACATAAATGTACCTACATCAATAAAACATGAACATAAGTGTATCTACATCACCATACCTAATAAAACATGGTCCCATCCTAATTGACAAAGGCAAGATGTACTTCTCATCTTTTTGTTTATTTTAACATTTACCTTAAATGGCCGTGAATAATTTAATAAATAAATATTTTGAATAGTTTTTTATTGCTTTAAAATTATGTAGTGTCTCTTGTTTCCCTTACATCGTATCATGTGAGAAGAAGACATACTAAAGTTATAAATACTAAGTAAGCATGCGTGATAAAATTATTTTAAATTAATAACAACTATAGACCGTATGGAAACACTAAAACTATAGTAATAATGATTATAATATAATGTGAAGCTAAATATGGCGTATAAAGTATTAAGGGCATCATTTTTATTATTATTATTATTATTGATAGACAAACTAATAAAAATGTGGGCCTCATGTATATTAGATGTGCTCAATTTATGATGACATTGAAGACTATTTTAAGGTTGACATTGAACTTTTCAATTTAATCATCAAGTAACATAGTCATGTATATTAGATGTGCTCAATTTATGATGACATTGAAGACTATTTTAAGGTTGACATTGAACTTTTCAACTTAATCATCAAGTAACATAGTCATGTATATTAGATGTGCTCAATTTATGATGACATTGAAGACTATTTTAAGGTTGACATCGAACTTTTCAACTTAATCATCAAGTAACATAGTTTTAGATTTGTGTAAGGGTGAAATTTGAGTTAGATGGAATGATTTATTGCAATTGGATATTGATAAATGGTATTTTTTTTATTTTTTTGATAATTTAGAGGTGTTTCTGATCATGCGGTATGTCACGTAGATCTTCGACTCAATTTAGCGAACTCAACCATCCTTGCCCTATTCTTACTTTTTTTGGGGTTTTAGGGGAGGAGGAGGCTAGCTAAGGCGAGACTAGTCCTATAGGGGCTAAGACCACACCTGACACGACCCTAACCATTTTCATGCAAGGGAGAGAATCGATCTCAAGACCTACATGGGATGAACCCAAAGCCCTTAACCAACTACATCACCCATTCGGATGATAAATAGTATATTTTTATATTTAATTAGATTCATTTTTTTAATTTTTTATAGGTTTATCTTTTAATGGTTTATGCATCTCTATTAATATATACTTTCTCATATTTAATATTATCTTATTTTTATTTGTAATCATTTTTATATATTCATTATAGTTGGATTTTTAGTGCATTCATATTCACACATGCTTTTATAAATTCATTCCTCAACTCCTTGTTTTCAATCAATCTTGTGGTGTGCAAGTTCAATCCCATACCATACAAGATTAATCTCAAAAGTTTTAAAACTTGAATTTAAAATTTGTAGACTCCCGCATATTTCAATAGTTGAGAACTAACTTGGTACACATTTACAAGATTAATTGTTGTTTAAGTATTTAATGTCATTCAATGTACATTGGTTCATATCTAATGTTAAGTAATTCATATCCAAAAATCATATGCATTGAAAGAAGAATCATTCTAGGAGCACTAGAAGGAGCCTATTTTGCATCAAATTTATCTAGAAACCTACTTTATTATTGTTTTTGATATTCTTACATGATCATAAAGTTGGTCTAATTAAGAAGGTTGACCTAGGAGAACACAAACTTTGCAATTTGGCAATTTCCCCAAGGTATTTTAATACCACCAATCCTTATAAATCAATAAATATCAAAGGTTGGGAAGACATCTATAATTATTTAGTTCAACCTACAAGTTTCAAATTATTTTTAGCATCGGATTAGTTTTGTTGAGCATGGGATTAATCCTCCACAACATGGATTTGATCTGCAACAAATTTCACATATGTTTGTAATATGAAATGTACGATTTTGAGTCTAGTTTTCAAATATGTAATTAATTCTAATATCTAGATGATACAAATTAATTTTGTGTAGGCTTGTATAAAAACCACTTTTTTTAAATCACTTTTTTAGGACCATAACATGCACATGTACAGCCAACATAATTTGACCTAAAAAAAATATTTTCTAATTCCTTTTGGGGAAATATGTGTATTATACTAAAGATTGGTGAGGATTTTTTATATTTTTTTTCAAATATTTTGTCTAATTAATTTTTCATTGGCCCTAATTGCTTTTTTAAAAACCCCTTGTGTGCGGCCAACATAATTGGTCTAAATTAATCATAAAATGATTTCTTTTCATTTTGTAGAGAATGATGTGTAGATTGATGTCATATTGATCTAGGTGGATATTTTCCACCAAAAAATTGATTGTTCCAAATGCTCAAGAAAACAGCTCCATGTGGAAGATTTCGCTGAGACAATTCCAACGCCGCTTGAATCGCATCAAATGGAGTCCATATGCAAAAGTTATGGCCAATCAAAGTTTCTAAGAACATGTTGATTGGACCGTATTGATGATGACGTCAGCATAATGACATGGCAGACACATGGAAGTATAGCTGGCAGGCATTACAGATAGTTGACGTGGACCAATGGCATGGTGCCACGTGGACCAATGGTTAGGTGCCACGTGGTACACCTACAATTGCTTCGAAGCGGGTTTGTTTTGTTTGTTTAAAAAATCAATTGATGGAGGGATCAAACCCCTAACATCATTATGCCGACATCATTAAAAATCAATAATGTTGCCACATCATTATGTCACATCCCAAGTCCATATGCAAAAGTTATGGCTAGTCAAGTTTCTAAGAACATGTTGATTGGACCGTACTGATGATGACGCCAGCATAATGACGTGGCAGACACATGGAAGTATCGCTGGCAGGCATTACAGATAGCTGATGTGGACCAATGGCATGGTGCCACATGGACCAATGGTTAGGTGCCACATGGTACACCTACGATTGCTGAGAAGCGGGTTTGTTTTTTTTGTTTAAAAAATCAATTGATGGAGGAATCAAACCCCTAACATCCCACTTGCTACTTTCCCTCTCAAGCATTAGACCACGTGAATTCCTTGGAAACTGTATGGTGTTGGTTTTATTTAAAGTGCATCCAAATATATATTGGGCCAAATGGGAGGTTTGAACCATCGTCCTCCCACCACCCAATACCAACAACCACCACTACGCCATGCACATTCTTCAAAATAGGTTACTAACAAAATTGATTTATTTCTATGTTAATTCGGGTGGGCCGAAAAAGGGGGCTCGGGTTTGAACCCAAGCCCTCCTATATATATTGCAAAAATTCTTTACCATTAAGGCAAAGCCTGAAAGATGTAGTTAAGGTGCGCAGAATGTTATTTGAAGTCGTATCTTCTTAGGATAGCTAGAGGTTTTTAAAGGATTTTGAAGCCTACTTCTTGTAATCAAGAGGGGGAGAATACTTAAGACTTCTTTACTGTTGAGAAGACTGTAAAGGCCTTAGCTATAGATTGAAAGGTGCCTTTTGATGTATTTAAGCATTGGAGCATTATAAAGGATCGACAACTCATTGGAGAGTGGCTTGGAGATATAACCCACTTTTAGGTGAACTTCATTATTAATTGTGGTCTTTTGTCTTCTTTCTTTCCGTGTTCTTATTCATATTTATAGTTTATTAAATATATTTTAAAAGGCTTTTATTTAAGTTTAATACAATTTTTGTTTACCTAATTTAACATTCACTTAGGAAACTATTGTCATAGATCTTTTCAAGTCAAGTCGGTATCAGAACCTTGTTTGACAAGTGTTTGCAGAAGTGGATGTTCCAAAGGTTAACTCGATCTAGAAGCCGGCGAGGTGAAGGCACACTTGCGGTGATCAATACTGCTATTACAAAGCGGAGAAATTTTCCACCACCAAAGATGGAAGAGACGGAAGCTGAACAAAAATACTTCGAGCTCAACGAGAGAGGCTTTCAACGAGCCTTTCTCGATATGAAGGCTATGGTGGAAGTGCTCTATCAGGAGAGGCAAGAACGAAAGAAGCTTGAAAAAGAAGGTTCGTCAAAGCAAGAAAAGCATGAGGACCATGAAGATCAGGAGGACAAAGGGAAAAGAGGAGGCGATGATGAGCCTCCAAAAACTCCATCTCCATCTTCACCTTCTAATTCTATTTCTTCTACTAGTCCTTTCAAAAGTGCACATAAGCCTATAATCAAGTTGGATGTAAAGTTTGAACTACCAAAATATTTTGGAGAGTTGAATGCTGAGAAACTAGATGATTGGGTTCAACAAGTAGAAGTATATTGTAGAATTCAAGGTCTCTTAGATGATGCCTTGCCTAGTGGGAGAGTAAAACTCAAGCAAAAATTGCTCGACATGGTAGTGTCAACTTAACTTGGATGGAGTTTAAAGCTACCCTCAAGAAGCAATTTTATCCCTTAGGCCATATGCAGCAATTAACTATGAACTGGAAAAAAATTAGGCAGGCTAAAAGTCAAATTGTCCAAGACTATACTCATGAATTTAGGAAGCAAGCTATTGCACTTAATGTCCCATTATACACCTAGGACACATTGCTCAAGTATATAGGTGGTCTTCACTCTTACTTAAGACATACCATTTTGGTTTTAAATCTTAGTAATCTGGATGAAGTATGTGTACAAACCACACATTTGGAGTCGAGAGGTAAGAGTAATTCCAATGAAAATTTTGCCAAGAAGCCATCTAAGCCTAAAGGTAAACCCCAAGGGAAAAGGAAAGGGGAAAAAGACAGCTACCATCAAGAAGGAGGGTGATAAGCCCACATGCTCCCATTGCAAGGAGGGGCATGATGATGCAAATTGTTAGAAGCTACATCCAAAACTATGGCCGAAGAGGTATGGAGGAAACAAAGGAAAACTTAAGACTGTTGTTGTAGTACAATAGGATCTTAGATCTGACCTTGAGGACGAGACAAAGATTATCGTTGTCGGGATCTAATGTAAAGAAAAAGGTATATCTCTTTCTACAAATACAAGTACAAGTAAATAATCTTCTCCACCTAAGATTGATAAGCATAGAAATGAGTTATTTCATATTCGGGTTGTAACAAAGCATATGAAGATTGATACTTTGTTTGACACAGAATCTCAAGTAAATTTAATATCTGAAGAAGTTGAAAAGAAACTCGACTTGGTTACAACACCTCATCCAAAGCCATATCCACTTGGATGGGTTTTCAATGATGCACAATTAAAAGTAACAAAACAATGGGTTTTCTCTGGAATGTCTCTCTTTTGGAGGAAGTGGGTGATGCTCTTGGAGATTTTCTGATGGTGGATGAAGATTCTACTAACGTTCTTCACTCCACCTTTGCTCGAATATTGGTCGATTTAGATGTTTCAAAAGGGTTACCTGCGGAGATCTCTCTAAATTCTTCTAAAGGCTCTTGGATCCAATCTTTGGATTATGACAAAATTCCTTTCCGGTGTAGGAGATGCTTCAAAATCGGACACGCTACTGCACATTGTGGTTTCGAAAAAAATACTAAGACATCTACTTGGTGGAAAGGGGCTTCTCAACAACATTATACTGTTGAGAAGATTGCTGATCAAAATAAGAGTTTTTCTGAGGTGGTTGCTTTGGTACCACCGGACCTTGGAACCCCCCTCTGGTCGTCTCTTCTGGTGAGGTTGTTAAGACAACCCCTATTGCGCCTTTGGCTGCCCCTCCGGATGATAGTGCCTTGGCTGGTCATCCCGGCAACTTCTCTGATAAGTCTCATTCTTTACAAGGTTGTCATGAGGATAATCCTAAGTGTTTGGTTGCTGGCTTTTCTCCTCATGATAATATTAATATGGGGTGGCATAGTATGGCTTCGCAGGTGGAAGAAGGATGGATTACTATCAAGGGTAAAAAAGATAAATCATTACGGCCTTCTTTCGATATGACTCTTCGCTCCCACAAGAAAAGTGCTAATTGTAATTCTTGATGGCTCTTGTTTGGGTGCTGGTCTTTTGTTGGCTGCAGGCTGTCCTTTCTGCAGCTTGGCTTTTCTTGTTGTATAGGGTTACGGATCCCTTCAAAATCTATTTTTCCTATTATCAAAAACAAAACAATGTAAGTTAAGATTTACTATCACTACGAACTTCATAGATGAGGTAGAAGTTAATGTAGTCCCTTTAGATATTTGTGGCATTGTACTAGGGAGTCCCTATCTTTATGATCGGAAAGCAATCTTTTATAGGGGAGAAAACAAATATCACCTTTTTAAGGATGGTAAAGAATTCATTGTATGTGCACATAAGATAAAGACTAATCTAGCATTAATTAATACTGGACAAATGAAGAGGTTAGTCAATGCTAGTAAAAAATTTGTATTGATGATTGTAAAAGCCAAAGAGGATGACAAATCTGAGGCATTCAGAGGGTGTGATCCAGAGCACAAAGTTGAATTAGTCAAAGTAATTTCCACCTATGATGATTTATTTAAGGATCTAATGGATTACCACCAAAGAGAGAGATACAACATGAAATCCAGTCATAATAGGATGTGCCTCTTCCAAACATTGGCATGTATCGTTTATCAATTTTGCAAAATGAGGAAATCAAAAAGCAAGTTCAAGAGTTGGTTGAGAAAGGAGTTAT
This sequence comes from Sequoia sempervirens, assembly GCA_007258455.2. Taxonomy (NCBI): domain Eukaryota; kingdom Viridiplantae; phylum Streptophyta; class Pinopsida; order Cupressales; family Cupressaceae; genus Sequoia; species Sequoia sempervirens. Next base: position 17,350 of record VDFB02175100.1, on the reverse strand, counting down.
TCGTCCAAGTACTTCTCCTTGTGGTTCTCCAATTATTTTGGTGCCAAAGAAGTATGGGTCATGGAGAATGTGCATCGACTACAAAGCCCTGAACAAGATAATAGTAAATAATAGGTATCCTCTTCCCCGAATAGATGATTTACTTGATCAATTGAAACATGCAGTTTATTTTGCTAAGTTAGACTTGCGTAGTGGATATCATCAAATAAGAATTACAAATAATGATATATGGAAAACTACGTTTAAGACAAATCAAGGACTGTATGAGTGGTTGATCGTGCCCTTTGGGCTTTGTAATGCACCAGCTACCTTTATTAGAGTCATGAATGATGTCTTCCAACCATTCATAGATGATTTTGTCATAGTTTATTTGGATGATATACTTATATTTAATCGAACTTAGGAAGAACATGTAGATCATGTGAGAAAAGTACTAGATGTATTAAGGAAAGAGAAATTGTATATAAAGATGTCAAAATGTGAATTCGCTAAGAAATCACTAGTGTACTTAGGCTATATTGTAGGAGGGGCTCACTTGAAAGTGGATCCTGCAAAGGTCAAAGTCATTGTAAACTGGCCAAAGCCAAGTATAGTTACAGAAGTCAGAATTTTTCTAGGTGCAGTATAGTATTGGAGGAAGTTCATAGCTAACTTCTCCTATATAGCATCTCCATTGCACGCACTAACTAGTGTAAAGAAATATTTCCAATGGGGAGGTCCACAAAAAAAGGCCTCGATACTTTAAAGGAAAAGATAAGCACTGCACCTATTCTGGCTCTACTGGATCTACAACAACCATTCGAAATTGAAACAGATGTTATTGGGTTTTCCATGGGAGCAATACTCATGCAAGGAGGTAAACCTATTTGCTTTCATTCTAAAATTTTCACAACTACGATAAGTAACTATCCCACATATGATAAATAATTGTATGCATTAGTACAAAGTGTAAAGTGGAAATAGTACCTAATGGGTAAGGAAACGATAATAGACATAGATCATCAACCACTTCAATATTTGCACTCCCAATCTAAATTACAACAAAGCGGGCACTTTAGGTGAATGGGTTTTCTACAGCAGTTCTATTTGGTCATAAGGTATAAGAAAGGGGTTCATAACAAAGTAGTAGACATGTTGTCTAGGCCTCCTATAAAAAATGCTACAATTATTCTTCAAAGTAGTTCAATGGCAAATGAAAGTTATCAAGAACAATATGCTAAGGACACAGACTTTAAGGATATATGCAACATTAATTCAAGGAAAACATGTAGAAGAGATAAACAACTATGTGTAAGACAAATTACTGTATCACTTAGGGAAGTTGTGTATTCCACAAGATGAATGAGCACAAGTAATTAGAGAAGCACATACATCATTAATTGTTGGACACTTTGGGGTAAGCAAAACAATGTCACAACTGCAGAAATATTGTTATTGGCCTCGTATGTAAGAAACTATGTCTATGTACATTAGAGGATGTGTAATGTGTGCAACAAGCAACCCTAGCAATTAGAAGTTAGGATTGTATACAACTCTACTTGTACCATCCCATCTATGGAAGAGTATTTCAATGGATTTTGTCGGGGGACTACCAATTTCTAGGAAAGGGCATGACTATTTGTTTTTGGCAATGGATAGGTTCAGCAAAATGTGCATTTTTATGCCTTGTAAAAAACAAGTCACAACTAACCTAATAGCACACTTGTTCTTCCAATTTGTATGGGTTCATTTTGGGCATCCAACTTCTATTGTATTGGAACGAGATTCTCGATTCTTGGGGGAATTTTGGTCAGCATTATGGGAGATTATGGACGCAAGACTGAAGAAGAGCAGAGCATTCCACCTGCAGAAAAATGGACAGACAGAAGTAGTCAATAGAACAGTGGTTCATCTTCTCAGAGGTTACTGCAATAAACATCCTAAGTTGTGGGATGAAATTTTACATTATGTGCAGCATGCTTACAACCATGCAACACACTCTTCTACTCAAAGATTTCCTTTTGAAACTTGTTTCGGTTATTTTCCAAGGACACCTATGGATTTTCCTTTCGAGAAGGAAGATGTTAAATATGGACATCATGATGCAGATAAGGCCTTGAAGTTCATCCAGAAGATCCAAGCAGTTCATCAAGCAGTTGAAGCACAGCGGAGAAGAGCCAAGAAAATTACAAAGCCCGGAATGATAAGCATTGTGTTGATCATCAATTTCAAGTTGGTGACAAAGTTTGGTTACACATTAGTAAGGAAAGAATGCAAGGTGAAGGTAAGAAGATCAATCCAATCAGGTATGGACCTTTTTCAGATTCAAGAAAAGATTGGTACAAATGCTTTTCGCTTAAATTTACCTCCTTATATGCATATCTACTCAGTTGTTAATGTAGAGAATTTGAAATTGTATGAACCTCCTATGATACTAGATGAGGAGGTTGACGTTTAAATTCCTTATGTTGATGATATATCACCTGAGTATATGAATGAGTTATAGGAAGATGTAATCCTAGACAGAAATGTCAGAACTTCACAAAAGGGTTTTTTTGAGTATCTTAAAGTGGGACTAAAAGGGATTAATCCTAGCAAAGCAAGATGGATGGAGGTTGGAAAAGTGAGGGAGTTGTATCCTCAATTACTTTATGTGTAATCAAGCTTTTGGAGGTCCAAAATCTCTCCAATGGGGAGACTTGATCCAAGTGAATATTTTTCACCAAATTTTTGATTTTTCCAAATGCTCAAGAAAATAGTACCATATCAAAGATTTCACCATGACAATTCCAACATTGCTTGAATTGTGTCAAACAGAGTCTGTATGCGAAAGTTTTGGCCGATCAAAGTTTCTCAAAACATGCTAACTAGACCGTATGGATGATGACATCAACATAATGACACGGAAGACACATGGCAGTACAACTGGAAAGCACTGTGGCATGGTAGGCATTGCAGATAGCTGACATGGACTAATGGCATGGTGCCACGTGTTGTGGTGTGGTCGAATAAAATGGTGCCACGTGGACCAATGATTGGGTGCCACGTGGCACCCCTACAGTTGCTTTGAAGCGGGTTTGTTTTATTTGTTTAAAAAATTGATTGATGGGGGGGTCAAACCCCTAACCTCCCACCAGCTACTTTCCCTCTCAACCATTAGACCACACGGATTCCTTGGAAACTATATGGTGTCAATTTTATTTAAAATGTATCCAAATCTATATTGGGCCAAATGGGAGGTTTGAACCGTCGACTTCCCACCGCCCAATACCAATGACCAGCACTATGCAACGTGCATTCTTCAAAATACGTTACTAACAAAATTGATATTTTCTATGTTAATCCGTGTGGTCCGAAAAAGAGGGCTCCTATATATATTGCAAAAACTCTTTACCATTAAGGCAGAGCCCGAAAGATGTAATTATAGTGTGTAGAATGTTATTTGAAGTTGTATTTTCTCGGGATAGCTAGAGGTTTTTAAAGGCTTTTGAAGCCTACTTCTTGTAATCAAGAGGGGGATAATACTTGAAGACTTCTTTATTGTTGAGAAGGTTGTGTAAAGGCCTTAGATGCAAATTGAAAGGTTCCTTTTGATGTATTTAAGCATTGGAGCATTATAAAGGATCGGAAACTCATTGGAGAGTGGCCTGAGACGTAGCCCAATTTTGGGTGAACTTCGTTATCAATTGTGGTCTTTTGTCTTCTTTTTTCTGTGTTCTTATTAATATTTCTAGTTTATTAAATATCTTTTAAAAGTTTTTTTATTTAGGTTTAAGACAATTTTTGTTTACCTAATTTAACATTCACTCAGGCAACTATTGTCATAGATCTTTTTGGATCACATATACTTAAAAAGAAACTTCAAAAATTAAAAGTTATTAAAAAATACTAAAACTTGACATTTCAAGCTTATGGACCAGTTTCCTCATAAATTAATTAATAATTAAAAATAAGTTGAATCATTAAAATAATTACATATTTAAAAACTATGCATCGTCCTCTATGATGGGTTTTAATTTCATAAAAAACATCTAAAAAAAGGGTCATCAGCCATATTGGTGAAGTCAATTTATCTCTTGCTACTACATGGACTTGTAGTTGTAAGTCCAAGGCTAAGGATTGAGTTACCATACCTTTATCAATCCTAAAACCAAATTAAAAACATGGGTAGGGATTTCAAAAAGAATGGGTATCCATTTTAAAACAAGTACCCATTCCAAAAGAATGAGTACTCATTTTAAATGAGCTCACAAAGATTTTCTAAAAACATAAATACCTTTGTGAAATAAGTACACATTTATAGCAGGTAGTTGTTATGGATTGGGATCTTGATCCATAACTGGTAACCTTTTGAAATGAGTATGTATTCATAATGGGTACTTATTATGGATTGGGATCTTAATCCATAGTAGGTACCTGTTTTGAATGGGTACCCATTTAGGCTTGGATTCCCATTCTTGTCAAGATTTTTTTTTATCGACACTTCCCCTAGAAGTGGACCTAACTTCTTGCTTCTACCCCTTATTTTAATGAAAATTTAACATTGTTATATAATAACCCTTATCCCATAAGATTTTCTTTCATCACCAAAAGGTTGGCACTTCATAATTTTAAACAATAATTACAATCTAATTTTTGGTGCATGGTCATTTTAATACAAAATAAAAAAACAAATTAGTTATGGCATGCACACCTTGGGACTATTATTTATCCTTCAATCAATAGATTTGGATGTCTTTGTGCATTTGATTTGGCTCAGATAGTGATATCTCTCCTCCAATGGTGTAACAAGCATTGCTTTCAAAACTAGCATCTCCAACTAAGAGCATGAGGTTTCATGTGTCCTTGGTGGGGTTGGCACTTCTTTGTTCTTTATCTACTTCTAGTGGAATCACAATGTCGCTTACATGGATTCTTATATCCAATCACAAAACATACAAAAAATAATAACTCTTTGAGGTTACACAAGCCATTGATTTCCTTCCTTGATATGATAGCTCTAAGGGCATGCTTCACCTTTTCTTTATACTACCTTTTGCCTAGATGAGGGCCCACCATATCAATATGAATATTGATCTACTTGTTAGGGTTCAGAAAAATTGGAGCAATAAACATTAACAATTATATGCAAATTCAATAACCTAGAAATAACAATGAAGAATAACACAAAAGAGATCAACATGGAATTTAACGTGGTTCACCCAATATGGGCTACATCCATAGAAACTCAGCCATCCAATGATTTTATTATCCAGTGCAAAACATATTACAATCTTACGAACACCATACCGCAACATACCTCCCAGCCGCTTATAACAAGCCTTTTGGAACCTTCTAGAATTAGGGTTTTAACAGGAAAACCTTGACGTGTCAACGGGAAAAAAAACTTGACATGTCAATGGGAAAACCTTAACGTGTTAACGAAAAAAAATGGGGGCGATGCTCCGAACCCCATTTCTTGTTACGAGTGTACAGTACTTGCATGATCAATTGCCACATACCAACACTACTAATGGTGTTATGCATTTTCTTGTCAAAATTAGTAACCCTTTGGGATTGCAAGAATGCAACACATAGTTGCTGCGAGCCCACCTCTTACTATCTTTTATTAAAAAAAAACTCCTCATGAGCCTATTGAGTGTCAACTCATTTTAAACTTGACCAATGACACAATTCCTTGAGACTATCAGGATTGGAAACCTCTTGAGATTGTGTGATCCATTGATTTCTTTACTAATTGAATAGAATGATTATTGTAGCATAACTTCCACAAAATAGAACAAGAAAAAACAAAGAGAATAGAAATATATGGCCAAATTCACCAAGGAATGATCATCCTTAAGAGGAAACTAGTAGGGCAAAAATCTCTACATAAGGTATAGCTATGAAGCACAAGAAAAAAAGGGACTTCAAACCCTAATGAAATCTATAAATAGGATATGTAATTAGAATATTGATTATGAAAACATTAATGAAAGAAGGATAAATTGTAAGGCCAAAACCCTAGGTTAGTGTAGGAACGAAGAGGTTCACTAAATAATGTAAGAGAATAAATTGTAATTATGTTAAATATCTAGGATAATTAAATAATGTAATCAAATACACACAATTTACCTAAATAAATAATTTATGATTGGAAACAATAAATGTTAAACCAAATACAAAAATTTAATGAATGTAAAAACAATACTAAACTAGATTCTAAAGGTGAGGAAATGATGTAGAAGTTAGAAATTGACTCACCAAGGTGTAAAAATTTTAGGACTTGATTAGATTAGTATCTCAAGATCTATAAATTGACTTTGTTTCGTGCTAGTTTAAATCTAGAACTAATCTCTTTGAGTGTAGAAAAGATCTAATGTGGAGACCTAAACCTATACTATGGGAATGAACTAACAAAAAAATTGATTGTTGAAATTCACTCACCTCAATCTTCTAATATCTAAGTTTTCTTGAGTTCTTGTGGTGTTTACAAACACCTCAAGGGAATTTATTAAAATGTGAGGTTCATGTTATTCTTATTTAAACCCCTAGTTAAACCAATTTAGTAGCTTTCAAAAAAGGATCAAGGATATCAAGCAAGTGTGCAACGAACCTAAGTTGATGTCATAAGTAGACACTATAGAATTGATTCCTTTTCAATCTTTTTGACCTAGATATTATTTTTCGTTGTGGTATTTTTAGATGAATTCAAAATGAATGAGTGAATGCCTTTAAATAAAATATTGCACATGAATCAATGCAAGCATGCACTATGACTTTAAGTATATTTTTCTATATGAAATAAATCTAAAAGACTTAAAAAAAGAAATTGATGCTCATTATAGAAATTGACAAACAAAAATCATAAATTGAATACAAAAATAGAGAAGACTAGAAGAGAAGAACTTATACTAGACACTAATCTACTCAAAAAAATATCACTTGCGCATACAGACAACAAAATGAAAAGTGTATAATATTACCAATGACTAGAATAATAATAACTAGAAAGTGAACTAATCTAAAAAAGGAAATTTGATGAAATGACAATGAAATAGATAAGAAGAAATATCACCCAACCCAAATCAAGTTAAATAATTTATTGCTTAACGAAACTTACAACTCAAGAGAACACAAAATATTTTGGTAGTTGTTTGGGAATTTTCCTTCAAGTCAAATCCCTATTTAGGTACCTCCACGATAGCCAATTTTTTTATATTTGAAAATATGGATGACAAATACAACAACAATGCTAAGTAGAATATGAGAGAACAATAACAATAAAACTACTAAATGTGAATGTAATCATTACGACCAAGATGCTAACAAAACCTATGATACAACAAAGAAAGCAATGAAACAATTCTAAGAGATTGGAGTAAACACAAAAGAATAGAATCACCTCTAAAACTTGAAGCAACCAAGAGGGACAATGCTAGTTTGTTGAATCACCTCCAGACATTTCTGGTACTTGGCATCGGTGCCCTCGGCATCAGCGTCTTCCATACCCAACACCACATGTAAAATAGATTTTCAAATGTCTAGTTGTAATAACTTGATCCTTGTCTCTTCCTCTACTTGCAAAAATCATCTTTCAAAATTCATAGATTGAAAACTGGGCATTAAAACAATCTTGACGTAATATCAAACAGTATGAAGTCTTCCCAAAAGAACAATTTTAACTAGGTTCCAAGAATATAACAATCACCAATATTTGTTAAATTTTGACAGTAGCCATTTCATAGAAGCAATAACAATTATTTCTGGTTAAGGTAGATCTTTGTCAAATACCGAGGCAGTCCAATCAATGCTAAATACTAAAATAGCCACTCTGATGACAAACCTGAAAATAATTTGTTTCGTACTAAAATAAAATTCAACAAGACTAATGAAGGGATACCTTCCATTATGATAGATATCAATGCTTCCGCAAGAACATTTGCTAAACAAAAACGTATACTGCCCCACATCTAAATAATTCAAGACCATTAGTATATAAAAATTTGAAGAATGGTTACAAATGTGTGTTCTCTTACAATCTTCACTGTGATTGAGGATGGTTATCAAAAGGTAGTTAGGCTCGTCCTAAGTAAACATGGAACTAGCACATCTATTTGTAATAAACACAAACATCTGTGCTACAAAGTGAGATCAATTTGAATTGTGTGGTTCTGCAATCCATACAAGGAATCTCTCTCCAAATTAGAATTGTAATGACTAATTTATCACAAAGAATTCTATCTTGATAATAAAATTTACTGCTTCCAAATTTCTAAGGCCTACTATTCTTCAAGTTTATAAGCTTACAAGGCAATTTCTCATATTATGTATCTGTATGGGACATTTTCATATGTGCATGTAAAAACTGAACAAAATGACACTATAGATACACCCAACGGCACACCCATCTTCAGATAGACTTACTATCTCTGTCCCTTGGAAAGTTCAGTCATTACAAAAGTAAATCTCATAGACAAAGAGCAATTCAAACCAATAGATATTTCAGAAGACCCCAAAAAAATCCTACGTAGCATAAACTGGAGGGATAACCCCTAGAAATGAACAAAAATATCAAAACTGGCAACTTCCCCACCCCCCACCATTTGTCTTCCTTAGTATTCTCAACAAAAGGATTGGATCATCTCTGACAAAAGCTTGATTCCAACTGATCTTCAATAATAACAACACCCTCTATGATGTTTGCATGGCTTCAGCATGATAGGTTTCGAGCTCTTTATCAAGCTCCTCCACAGACTTCTCTGGTACTTGGCTTCTGCGGCCTCGACCTCGACCTCTTCCACGCCCACGTCCACGCCCACGCCCACGCCCAAATCCAAGGCCACGCCCACGGTTCCAGCTGTTTGACAGAAAACTTTATATTACTATAAAACTTTATATAACCCGTGTTAAAACTTTTTTTAACATTTATATGCCTTTCATAGGCCACAATACTTGGTCATGCATTTAAAAGAACAAAACCTGTAGAAGCTGGCTATTGTTACTTACCCACCACCACCTCTTCGTCTCATACCTCCTGAAAATCCCCTTCTGCATCACAGACAAAAAATAAAACAGATTTTTTAAAATTCATAGAATTTTTGAAATAGTTCAAATGACATCTACAAATTATACAACTAAAGGAAGTAATATTTTATCAATTGATTGTGTGCCCATAACCATGATTCAACATCAATAAACAGATAAAATTGAAGATCACTTATTGCTACAGATTATAAGAAAATTACAGGGAGGTAATAGTAGACACACAATACCAATAGAGGTAAATGTATTGACATAACAAAAATCTAGAGATTGACCAACTATCCAAGGAAACATGAGTGTTAAAGTTTGAAGATGACATACGTCATAGCAGCTCCACGTCCTCTTACAGCAGCTGTTCCAGTCATGACAGGCAAGTTCAAATTTGCACCTACGAGCTCTATCTTCATGGGTTTACCATCAAGCTGGACTGCATCGTATCTCTGCATTGCTGCAATAGCATCACCCTTCCTTGCAAAAACAACCTCTGCTGTACCCTGTCACAATATAACAATAGCTTTAGCTCATCTTCCCCAAATGTCAAATTTCACTACGAAACAAAGGTATGTTCTCACATAACAACATTGAATCCTCTTAGAATAACTAGTATGACACAAATATGGTCCTCACTCCTAAGGACTGTCTAGTTTGAATGATATAAAAACCATGGTTTCAGAACACTCTTAAGCACACTGTTGAGGCTTAAGCTCATTCTAGTTTACAGTTTTTAAATTTTATTAAAAATGATGTAACACACACAGTTTCAATGTAAACTTAAATTCACTGTGATTTTTCCCATTTAGTTACAAGCCCCTTTTAGAAGAACATGAACAAAAAAAAACCAGAATTCTCAAAACACTTGAATTGATTTCCAACATGCAAATTAAGATATCAAAATACAGGACATCATGACAAAGGCATATAAGACTTTAATTACAACTATTCACCTATTAAAATATAAAGCCCAAGGCCTGACAGGACCAAATGAGATTTCAATTTGCATCCTAGGCATTATAAACATGGTGTATTTAATTTCTGGATTGAAACTGTGTATGATTTTTTTACATCATACACAGTTTCAATCCAGAAATTCGAGACACTATTACTATGGACTGTGGAAACTTCATGATACTAATTATAAACATGGTTAAAAACTTAAATGCAACACTTCCACAACTTTTTCTTTTCAGTGTGCTCCTCGACTTTGTGTGTTATCAGTTGGAAATTTTTTCATGATCTATAACCTGTTATTATTTCTATCCAGAACAAGGCGCAGCATAACATTTTTTGCACCTATTCACAAAGTGTCAAATGAATAGTAACACAGATAATATGTAACAGTTTAAGTCAAATGGAAAGCATTAATTAGATATGCAAATTTATATAAGAGCTTCATCGTCCAGCTTCTGGTTATATTATGTAGACAGTGGCAATGCCTTCCCAAATATAGCAAAGAAATGGTCCACAATCAGAGCAGCAGCAAGACAACTATTTTTTTGTCAAAATGAAAGCAAACCCCTAATGGATTTAAACAATTTGGGTCTTGTGGCATTCCACAATTTTCGCATGATATAAGAATGTACACACCACCTTGAATATGGTAGTTAAAGTTTGAAATCCCTAAATTTACCATGTTTACTGTTGCACACTTATTCCCAGGAAGACACATCCAGGAACACCCCCAAATTCATTTAGATTATAGATATTTGTGTTAATAGCTTTAAACCCATGTTGGTACCCCAGACCACAGGCCTCAACTCTGAGTTGCTAACCCCTGCACTGGTTTGCCAGGGCGCGCTGGGTACGTGGCCCAGCCCCTGGGTCTCCCGGTGCGACCTCCACAGGGCTGGGCACGCATCCTGTGTGTACCCAGCAGTCTGGCCAAAGGTGCGCGGACCGAGGTACCGCCACGTACCCGGGCGTACCTGGGAGAACCCACGGCCCAGCACTTAAAAAGTGGGCCCAAAAGTTCAAAAAAAACAATTTTTTAATTATTATTTTGCCTCTTAACCCTAAAACGACCCAATATGAGGCCTTTCAACACTAAAACATTTCATTTTTACCTCTCATTTTGCTCTCTCCATATTTTCTCTCCATCTTAGCATTTTGAAGGGAGGTGATTGCATTCGAAGGAGATCGATTGTGGAGTGGCAAATAGCTTCTACAAAGGAGATTTAAGTGTTCAAGGTATGCATTTAAACCCTGTTCTTTAATCTTTTGATGAATTTTTTTAAGTTTCTTAGTTTTTGATGGATTTTTTGAAGTTTGTGAAGAAGTTTTTCAAGTATATATATTTTTTTTCATTTTTTTTATAGATTGCAACAATGGCCAGTAGTCAAAGTTCAGTGGGTGGGGATGGAAGCCAAAAGTTCAAAATTGATAAAGAATCTCCTTTATGGAGTCATACCACAAGAATTTCACAAATTCCTGGTGGTGGGGGGTTTGTTTGGAAGTGTAATTTTTGCAATACACAATATAATAGCTCCTATTACTGAGTGAAACTTCATTTTATGGGCCCTGGTGGTAAAGGGATTAATATGTGTGAGGGCCCAGATAAGAAGGGGTTGTCTACTGTACAAATAGCAGCATTTATAAAAGAACAAGAATATGCTGACAAATCGGTTGCAAGAGGAAAACAAAGTAGTTATAGTTCCGGAAAGAAAAAAACAACATTACCCACTCAGATAGTTAGGCCCTCTAGACATCCCTTCTTGTCTATACCCTCTACGGAAGAAGAAGATGAAGAACCAGAAACCACCACCCGCAAGAGAGGTCCATTAGAGAAGGCATTTAAAATGGAGGCAAGAGATATTGTTGAAGAAAAAATTGCACGTTGCCTCTATGCCAATGGTCTTCCATTCAACTTGGTGAGATCACCATATTGGCGGGACATGGTGTCAACAATAAATAGTGCACCTCCTGGTTTCACAAGTCCTGGGTATGAAAAGGTGCGTACCACCTTATTGCAAAAAGAGAAGAAATCTGTAGAGGCCCAACTAAAACCAATTAGAGATTCTTGGGTTGAAATAGGTGTATCTATTGTTTCCGATGGATGGAAAGATTGCAAAAACCGTCCATTGATTAATGTTATTGCAGTGTCCCCCAAGGGGGCAATGTTTTTGAGGGCGGTTGACTGTGAAGGGGAAGTGAAAGATGCAGAGTTCATTTCCAGGATTCTCATTGACTCCATAGAGATGGTGGGTAGTGAAAATGTTGTCCAAGTAATTACGGACAATGCAAAAGTTTGCAGGGCTGCAGGTGCTTTGGTAGAGGCTAGATATGAGCACATCTTTTGGACACCGTGCATCGTACACTCCCTCAATTTGGTGATGCAAGTAATTGGCAACCAAATAGAGCAGGTGAAAGAAATATACCAAGAGTCCGAGGAGATCCAGATGTTTGTGACAAACCACCATATGTCACAAGTAATTTTCTAACTTTTCAAGATTGGAATTGTTGAAGGCAAATTTAATTTATTTAGTTTCCCATTTATCATTTCATATCATGTTTTATAATTGAATAAAAATAATTTTTTTGCATTATTTACATTTTAAATGTTCATTGAACTTACTATTAACATGTTCTTAGGTTGTCGAGACCCGGTTTGCATCTCACACAATTGTTCTGAGACGACTTGTGAAGGTGAAAGATGCATTGAGTCAAATGGTTATTAGCAACCAATGGGGTATATGGAAGCAATCAAATTCAGAGATCTACCCAAAAGGTCAGAAGGCATTGATCTTGTAATGACGCATTGTGGGATCGTGTAGGACTATAAAGTTGAGTTCACCCCAACTCTACTACACCATGCTCGCTTGTCGGATGCATGAACCAGTTTGGGGATGTCTGATGTAATGGACAACAATGTTGGAAAAAAGTAAAAATAGAAATACAAAAAGAGAGAATGATTCCTAAGACAATTCTTTACAAAGGGTGGAAGCAATTGTTCTTCATCGTTGGAACAAGATGACAACTCCATTGCACCTCCTTGCATATGCCCCATCTCCGAGGTACTATACCACTGACGTACTTTCTATCCCAGGGAGAATACCGCCATATAGAGATGCTGAAGTTGCTAATGGGTATAAGACGGCATTTAGTAGAATGTTCAGTGATCCAGAAGTGCATGCAAGTGTCATGAGAGAATTTGGAATGTTTGTCACAGGAAAATCAAAAAATCATACCGCTTTTGTTGCTAGAGACCAATACAAAATGGATGGTCTTACATGGTGGTACCTCCATGGTCAAGATTATATGTACCTCCAACCTCTTGCAATCAAGATCCTCTCACAAGTTTTTTTTTTTTTGCCACTTGTATTGTAAAATTTAACACTTAACATTCTTTAATTTATCTTGCATTTTTTATTTTAACTGTTGCCTTTCCTCCAAAGCTGTAAGCTCTTCTCATTGCTGGAACTGAATTGAGTATACTCCTTTATCCACTCTCCGAAGTGTAACCACTACTGCAAAAAGAGCTGAAGACTTGGTGTATATACATTCCAATTTGCGTCTTCTGTCACGAAAGGATCCTCAATACAAGCAGGGGTCAGCGAAGCTTTGGGATGTAGCACCCAAGTCTACTGACTTGGATGCAACCATTCAAGATCTTGCTAGAGCCACTATGGATGATGTGGGTGATATTGATGACATATCACATGGTGTTGGATCCGCTTTGGGTTCAAATGATGATGATTTTGAAGTTCAACCGCTCAAAATCCAAGTCACAATGATTCTGACAATCCTTTTGATGATTGATGAGCACTTGAACAATGAACATTGAATCATGTTTCAATGTTTCATGAACTACATTTTGTAATTCAGTAATTTTATTTGAATATTTTTCAACTATCAATTGGCATTTAATATTTATCTTTGGCATTTGGCATTGATCAATGATCAAGTATCATACTATGAAATGATTTAGTTTTTACAATTCTGTATATTTTTGTGTATATAATACATATATGTATTTATATAAATATATATATATATATATATATTATCAATAATACACGTGCAATTCATGTACCAAACTCTAAAAAATTTTTCCCATACCCATCGCATCGTAAGCCTTCAATTCGAACTCCGTCCTCAACCCAACCGTGTAACTTAGCTTTAAACCCCTCCAAAAGATCTCCCAATCACTTCAGTTCATTGTCATGGCATTTTATTTTTGTTCTATGACATCTGTCAAGACCATTAAACTTTCATGGATTCTACTCTTTCTCCATAATTTGAAACCTTGGTGTACTCAAATTATTTTTCCCACAAAAACATATCCGATTCTTTGTATTGGATGTTTGCTTATTTTATATTCCATTTAGTATCAAAATTAATAACTTTACCAACTCTGCCAAACTAACAAAAATTTGAGATTGTAGGGTTAGAAAGGAAAACATATTTTTGGGAGGAAAATTTGGGCCTAATTGGGCACTTAGCACCCGCATCAGGAAGTTGAATATATAAGAATTTTTATTGTAGAAAAGGTTGACATAAAAAATAAAGTGTCAAAAAAGAAAGAAAGGTAATGTCTACCAGGTAGTTGTCAGACCACATTAAGCTGGTATTGAGCACATTCAAACCTCATGGCAAAGGAAAATTGTCTCTTTTAAAGGGATCCAAGTGAATGGGTGAAAGACTGTTCATCTGCTTTAAAGTTTAAACTATGTTGTTTATTCAGGTACGGGCATGGGTTCACCAGTTAATTTTACCTAGGTTTCATACAGCTTGAGTACAGCCATACAAATGTTAAATGAAAATCAAAATGGTTTAATCCATGGTATACATCCAAAATCTAGTAACTAGACTAATGCTTATAAGGTTAGGTCTTAGGATAGTTTTTTAATTTTTTTTGTTCTTTCTTTATGAATTTTATCGGGCTGTGGGGCCCCAGGTTAAGCCCGCTATGTAGCAATGGGAACAACTTGGATGAGAATTGGAAACAGCACAATTAATGTCCCTGTGGTATCGATGGATGGTGTTCAACATGTTTAAGAGAGTACCCCTTTTTTGTTTCTTAGTCAGCAATTTATCCTGAAAAGAAACTAAATTCATGCGTGATAAGAACTTGGTTTTCCACTCAGTTATTGTAAGCACTTTCTACTAGACATAGAACTGAGTGCCAAAAACAATCTTATTGTGTATTAGAAGCATTTTATGTTTTTAATAAAGAGATTGTGGAAACAACTGTGTATAAAGAAAGAGCTTCTGAAGACAACTAAGCATCAAATAATTCTTATCATGTATTAAAAGTTTAAAACAACATTTGAAGTTTTCTATAAAGAGCTTCTGGAGAGAACTAGGATTCGTTATTTATCAAGTTAAAACAGAACATCTCCAAGAGAATGAGGGTATTGATTGTGTGGTGCAAGTGCAAGGCTGGGAATAGCCTCCCCTCGCCATTGGACCATAAAAAATCAACATGTTTGAACGCATTAGAGATCCAACATCAGGATTAAAGTAGTGAAAAAACTGCAAACCTGTAACTCCTTATATAGATAGCTCTTACAAAGACACAGGAGGGAAAACTCACTTCAATATTACAACTAATATTATCTACTAAAATTATACCCTCCAAAAAATGAGATTAATTAATGACACAAAGCTCCAACTACCATTATTGATTACATTTTACAAATAAAGTGAGATTGATTCAAACTATAAGTAATTACGTTACCAAGCTATAGAAAAATCTCAAAAAGACTTGGACAAAAATGTTTCTTGCAAAAATAAGTAAACTGTCATGTACAAAAAATGTTTCTTGCAAAGAGAAAAACAACAAACCTTTGAGCGACCACTTCTGTCATAGTGAATTGAACACCTTTTCAGTTCACCAACCTCTGAGAAGAGTTGCTGCAATAAACATCATTTGTTAAGAGAAAGAAAGACTTTCCATAAAGTCCACAACTCATTCATCTATCTCATTCACCAGGGATTGGATAGACAAGAGCACACACTCTAAGAGTCTAAACGGCTCTTAGTCATAGAACTAATGAATAAATGGTAATCTACAAAGAAAGAGTAATTAACTAGAACAAAAGTAGAAAACCCCGCAAGAGAGAATAGAAACAACTCTCTGGTATTAGGTCACAACAAAAGCCCATGCCAACTAAACTTTGGTAGAAGCATTGAGCAAAACCAACCAGGGTATAGAACCAGACAAAAAATTATACATGATAAGAAAATAACAAATAATTGTCTCTAGATAAATGAACTAAATACAAACCTTCATATCATCATTTGAAACTCCATAATCCAAATTAGAGACATACAATTTGGTTCCAGTCTCAATTCCATACGGCATACCCAAGGCTTCCATGCTATCCTCAAACAAGTCATTTTGCCAAATAGCACCATTGGCTCGGCTGAAAGACTGCTTTAAACAACAACATGATTCAGCAGCATACACATCTTATTAGCCCATGTTATACTCGCATGATTCCCTTGAGAAAGCATGAAAAAGCACATATAAAATTATAATAAAAATTACATCAATGCAGCAATTATAACATAGAAGATACTGATAACCAGACATCCATCTACAGATACCTCCTCACAGGAAATGCTAAAGGAAAAAACCAACCACATGAGCTGTTCAGATCAAGCGCTTATGATTAATGGTTAAGAGACAGCATTTGTGAGTTTATGCTCCAAGGACCGATCCCTGTGGAGTGAAAGAATCAGCAAGGTGGTGAACTGAGCCAGGGCCTCCAGCCAGCTATGCAGCATGCCTTAGCGCAGTGGTTCTCTTGCTTATTTCTTCTTAGAATCCTTGGGTACTTCCATTTACAAGAAAATTTGCAAGAACCCCCAACAATTGAACCCGGCTATTGGCTAATATAGTAACTTTTCTGTTGGCTCTTGAAAACAACATACCATAGTTACTTTTCATGCTAATAATGTAACATTTTTTTGTAATATGAAGAGAAGCATGACAGCTGACAGATGTCCTGAAACTTGGGGATTGCCAGAGTCTACCTTTCATGCTAACAATGCAACATTTTCTTGTAATATGAAGAGAAACAATGCAGCTGGTAGATGTTCTGAGGTTTGGGATTGCCAGAAACCATTTTTTTTTTTACCTCAAAGACATCAATCATTCATGCTAAAACTTGGAAGATTTTCTTGTAATATGATGACAAGCAATACGGCTGCTAGATGTCCTGATATCAGGGTATGCCAGAAACCACATATTTTCCCTCAAAACACATCACTTAACATCCAAGCTGTTTTCTTGTGAGGGAAATCTAACCATTCAGTCCTAAATTGCAGAAAACCCCACCTTGAATAAATTTTCCTTGTAACACTAGTCTTTTCCAGAAAATACTGTAAAATTGGCGATCCCCAACAC
>VDFB02175099.1:0-13416 GCA_007258455.2 Sequoia sempervirens | reverse complement strand
ATAAGCAATCTCATGATCTTACCACACGCTTCTAAAGCTAAAGTCTTGATAATTTTCCATTTTCTGTATATCCCATTCAAAAGGATAAGCTGCAAGACTTGCAACACCAAAACTGATATTTAGAGCCTGTACCACTCCAACAACATGAAAATCCCCTATGCCATTAGATGCCATATTTCCCAACCTTTGTATGTAATATGAAGCTTCGAGCTTGAAATGAGTGCCACCACCAAGGAACCATCACAATTTATCCCATTCATGCACACAGTAACTTATCAAATGCTTCGACACTTAGATCATGTTCCTTAAGTAGCATAAGATCCCCTTTCTGCAATCCATCCTTTCATTCAAGAAACCAGTAACCTCAAAGTAGAATGACCCTGAAGATTGACATATCCTCTCATGAAGACATCACAAATTTCCCATGCAACCAAGAAAACAGTGATCTATTGCTAACTTAGATAAAAAAAGCTCCTATCTTTGTTGACTGCTAATTCCTTCTTGATTAAAAACTAAAGACACAAGTCCTCAAAGCAAGAACATAAATAAGCCATTCTTGATTGGCTGCTCCACCTTGTACTAAACATGAATAAACTCAATACTAAAGCTATTGCCTTCTCCAACATCACTGCACCATTTTGTGACTGCATGTTCAAGTTGTGTCAAAGTCAACACATACTCCTTTTAAGTTGTTCAAAATCAATAGCATGATTTTTAATTCCAATCTCACTTTCAGTCACCATTACAGGCCCTTTCTCAGTAGATGACATAAATGTTGTAGCTCCCATAAGTTTTTTTTAGTTTGTGTAGATGGATCACAAGGCTTTGAGCCCAACATCTACTATATGTTCCATAAGAATCAATCTCAAAATATAACCATATCAACCAAGGCATATAGAAGGCAACTAGGAATCAACAAAAATAACTTGAATTAGACCCCAAGCCTTGATGTGTTTACACTATTTTTCTATGGATGGAAGCTCATTTCGAGCTCCCCACCTCTAACTACTTACAATTGTTCATGCATTATGATAGGGCACATGATAAAGTGAATTGAAAATGATTAAATGTTCTAAGAGGGCGTAGCTATTAAGGTCTTAGTGCTTGATGTCCTTGACTATCTCAACATAAGCCTACCACCTTCATAGAAATAATAGGGCTCTGCCCCCCAAGTGTCTTTTGAAGCACCCTCTGTTAAGGTTGTAAATGAATTACATATATATTGGATGCCATTATCATTGCCTTCCTTTGAATTATTCACCATGATAACATCAAGCTCCTTTGGAGATCACTGCTACCTCAATGTTTTGATTGCACTCAATAAGTGCATGGAACTAATCACTCTATTACTGTGCTTCCCATACCTCTGTGATCTAAGGAGAAAACCACCTATATACTACTACAGACCTTAAAAATATGGAAAAGGAAATGGTAACAAAAAAAACTTTTCCACTGAGAAACGAACCCTTGACTCAAAGGGACAGACCTAGATATCATGGTAATACATACCTTGAAAGGGTAGAGAAGATCAAGAACATGAAGATCAGACCCTTCGATCATGGAGCAAGAGTATGTAGATTCCATTTAAATTCACAATGTTTCTCTCTTTCTCCCCGCCACTGTGGACTATAGTTTGGGACCTGTCTCTTCATGATGGCTTCCCCAACTTGTAAGGAAAGATGACCTTGTTGATGAAGCTTCCTTCAATCCTCTAGCTGAATTTTGTTGGCATCAAGGTGATTGTCTTTCTCACATCACTATAAGCTCCTTACTATTAGAATGGAACAATTGATGGGACAGAGAATGCAATCAAGCAAGACTACCATGTTATAGTGAGACTTTTCTCTCAATTTCATGTCTTATAGGACCGTCATTTAAGATTTTCATAGGACAATTTTGGTGATGCTGATTTTTCTTTGCATCTCTGCCAATGCACAATATTTTATAATGCATGCTTCATCCTCTTAACTGCTGTCAAACATAGCTACTTTTAAATTAGAGTGATTTGAAAATGCCTACACTTAGTACCTCTTGATTGTGCTCTATGTACTCTCATCAAGGACCATTCAACTTTATTGCCTCAAAATTCCTCTTGCTTGTTGTTCTTGTATAGTGTTGTTTGTTGCTCATCCCAATACCTCCAATGCTGATTGCAAGGGGCATATCTTTCACCTTGTACAATTACCTTGCTGCCCTACTTCATGAGATCAACATGCATTGTTGATTTTTGTTCATATGTACTTGTACTATGGCCTTGGCTTCCAAAAGGAGACGCCTCCCAAATCATGATTTTTTATTGTCATTTCTTGTATGTAATCATGATCCATGTTGGATCAATCATGATGACCAAAACCCCTACATGAAAGGTTATGAACATAGCAATTGTATATTGATTACATCATATGAGGGTTTTGTTGTTGTCATAACCTTCATGTAATGACATATTCATGGTATGAACATATCTATATCCACTAGAGTTGATGTTTCTTGAATGTCTTTGACCCTTTTGTGCTTTTCCTACAAACATCATGCATAGAGTGTGACAGGGTAGCTTGTTTGCCTCATTCATTATTGTTGTTCCTACCTTCATGGCTATCTTGTAGCATCCCCTTATGAACATTTTTGTTTATGATTCACCTGTACCATGTCATTGATTCAGCTATTGCTCTTTTCTCTATTATGTATAACAAATTGATTGTCTCCTCATTTTGATTTTATTGGACAACCACTAGTCGCATATGTGGGTGACCTAACAACTCAATTTCATATGTGATGAGTGACTTCCCAATAGGGTTGTGGTGAGAAGGGCTTAACAACAGCTTGAAATGCTTCCTCATTATTTAATAGATGCATAATTGAACTTGATGCATCTTTTGAATCTAATAATGAAAGTTGATCAACTGGTGTGATTCCATATTGATTTAATGCATTGATAAGAGATAAATCTTTGATCAAGTTGCTCAATTTCCTTTTCTTTCAAAGCATGCTAAGCTCTACCCTTGTGGGAGCCACATTTACCCCACATGCTGCATTTGATATGATAATGAAACAATAATTAGACTTGTCCTAAATATGCACATGAAGCAGACAATTAGAAAATAAATGCATATGCTCAATTTTTTTTTGTTTAATGCACTTATGGACTAGTTTATACATGTATAGGTAGGTGTGTATGTAATGATTGAATATTTTATTGCTTAGAGCTTCACTCTAACATCATGTTTTCTTCAGATGTAGGGTGAGGAGCACTACGGAGCTGCAAGGGACACAAGTGATTCAGGGTAGTAACAACATCACAACGGGCAACTTGTAACCAATCATTCATAGGCAATGATTGGTTCCATTCTTATATGCACATTTCTCTTTTTCTACTCATTCATGTATGAATTGCTTCATAGGTTCATTGAATAAGAGAGTTAGTCCCTTGGCTTGTGAGGGACATGTACATTTCAAGATTATCAATAAAAGACTACATTTGTATATCTATGGTTCTCTTTCTCATTTGTTGTAATACAACATTGAAATGAAGAAATGTAATCTACTTCATTTGACAATCACTCTTTCATGCATATTGAAACTAGAAATTTAATGGTTTGTCTTTTAAATGTTTAAACACTTTGAAAAGAGAAAATGCTAAGTTACCTGATTTCAGCTAAAAGCTAAAAAATAAAGTAACATTAACCTTTAAAGAAGAGATTGCATTAGTATCTAAGATAAAGTTGTAGTTGTAAATGGGTATATGAATGTTGTATATTTTTGTGTAGAGGTTGTAGATGATGGTGTAGGAGGAACTTGACAAAGGTTGTCAATTTATGGTGGGTTGAATCTCACAAGAATAGAGAGGAGAATGTATTGTATTAGGAGGAGGAGGATGGTACATAGTGGGTATAAGTCCAAGAAAGGAGAGAAGAATGGAGTGCAGAGTTGTCAGAGGAGGAGGTTGCTTGTTCAAACTAAGTATTGGAAAAGGAGAAAGAAGACTCAATTGTAGGTACTAAATTCAGTGGTGGAGTTTTATGAGGATTGCTTGCAATCTAAAAGGGTGGTACTAACACTCAACTCCATTTTGTGAATCCATATTCACAAAAAATTTCTTACCCTGGTTGTCTAATGCAGGAGCATCTAGAGGTACTAAAAATATTGCATCACCAAAAATATTGCTAATTTATATTTTTTGTTTTCAATAAGGGCTAAGGTGTGTGGAAAACAAATATTTTAATTTGCAATAATGTGATTTTCCCTTGTGGTGATATGTATATGCAATTTTTGGGGGAAATATGTTGAGGTAAATGCTTTTAAGGCATAATTGCAAAATACTCCATTTGGATGTCCCATTCTTTGTGGGGACCACTTGGGGTTCATTTTATTGCATGTTAAATTGTATGTCTTGCATGTAATTGCATGTTTGTGCCACAAGCTATGCATGTTGTTGCATGTCCATATTTGGAGCCGTCGGGGCCACCGTAGATCAATGAAGATGCAAGAATTGACCAAATTTGATTGGCCATGGTTTAGATGCCCATGTGAAGGCCATGTGAGCATTGAGTAATTTTATTATTTTTATGATTATTTCCCAAAATGGGGTGTGGGTTTTCCAAGGAGGTTTCTTTCTTGTGGTTTCAGAAAATCATAGTGGTTTTCTCATTTTAAAACTTTTATATGATGATGCCTTGTCATTTGGGGAGATGGCTTTGATTGTTTTTGAAGGTGAGATGGTGGGATGCTATTTGATTGTGTGATAGGGAAAATCTATGTGCTAGAATATGAACAACAAACAAGAGAATGCAAATAACAATAAAAACAACCTACACCTCAAGATTAGCGTAGTTGGATTCAATACAAAATAAAGATAACAAATGGAACCTCTTACCTTGTCTCGAATCGATCCTTTGGTTGGCCCTTCAATATTTATTGTTGTATGCTCCTTGGATGGAAAGAGATGAAAGCTAGATGATGGTATGAGGATTAGAAGATGAGTGGAAGTGGATGCAAGTGTAAAAATGGCTAAGTATGGGTTCTAGAATCTTTTTGCAAGAGTTTGGATACAATGGGTGATCTCTCCCAAAATGAAAGAAAAGAGGGGGTATTTATAAAGAATTTAGAATTCCCTAGGGAAATGGATGGTCAATATTTGAAAGAATATTAAAAAATATGAATGGTAAAGATGGTGTTACAAAGTAGCATCATTTCAATGAATATTAAAAAATAGAACCTATAAGAAGACGGTTAGATTGGGAAAGATGCCCCAGTCATTCAAAGGAGTGACTAGGAAGGGAAGATGATGGGAGTGAAGATGAAATTTAGGGATTGAGGATTCCCCCTCGAGAGGATATGTGGGGGAAAGAGAACATAGATGTGCTCTTCAAATGGATGAGATGATGCAAGGGGAGATGAAGAAGATGATGCAAAGACAATAGGAGATTGGGAGGGGAGACTGATGAAGGATGAATGGATGGGGGGATTTTGATAGATGAGAGGATGAAGATGAAATGCAATTCACATGCAATTTACCATTGTCAGAGCACTTATTTTTGCTATAGCATAAGACACAAGATGCCAAGGTATGAAGAACTAAGGCAGATTAGTATCTAATGCATAAAACAAGCACATCAAACAAGAAGGCTATCCCAACACCCCAAATTTGTGATGACCTTGGTCGGGCTAGGTATTAGAATAACCACAAGCACACAAGGATGTCCCAACGTAACACAAGACTTTAGAGATCTTGGTGGGTACTATGTGGGACAATTGAGAAAACAAAGAAAAGATCAAGATACACCCCTATGTTGACTAGTCAAAGCACACCATGATATGATGGATCAAGGCAACCATGACAAGTGATGGTAGGGAGCTCAAATGATAAACAAAATCCAAAAGCATCAAAAGATCACAATCAATTTCAAACATCCTTTGCCATGGGATCATGGGGATGGATGGGATTAATGAGGTCTGTTAGGAAGGATGCATCCTATTGAGACTGATGATGGATACTAAACTAAAAGATTGGTATGACATAGGATATTGGAAACTGATTGGATTTGCTAATACAAGTGGATCCCGTCTGTTAAAAAATAGCTAGATAAGGGCATAGCTTGATGACACAACACAAGAGACATGACACAAGATAGGAGACTGACACATCCTAGTGACCTAGGGGCTCAGGGGCCAATCAAAGATTAGCCTTCCCTATGTGAAAGCACAAAGCCCTCATAGTTCAATGAAAGGATTAACGATAGACCATGATGGAGACTTTGATGAATGATAAAAATAGGATGGAGAAAACGAGAAAAGACCGATGATAGATGATAAAAGAGTGGATGAAAAAAACCCTGAGGGTAGATCAAATGATCGACCTTGCCTACGTGAAAGCCTAGGGGCAATGTAGTTCAACAAAGGACCAAAGAAAAGTGATGGATAAAAGATGATGAGATAACCCTAGATACAAGGATAAAATGATTGGACTGACATGATGAGATAGGATAGACCTGTTGGATTGGATAGGATGAAGGTGATCATGAAGCTCAGGGATGGGATAGTTATCCAAATCATGAAAAGATGAATTGGGAGGATGATATGATGGAGAGATATCGATGACAAGGGATTATAAGATGGAATGAGGAGGAGATTGAAAAGATGTGCAAAAGAAGCAAAAGCAATGATGATAAGATAGATGACATTGGATTGCATGGGGAGTAGCCTATGGCTAGAGACCAAGGACAAGGGATTATGAGATGGGATGAGGGTAGAGGAGATGAGGATTGGGAGATGAAAAGGATTGGTTGGATTGATGGATAGGAAGATAAGGATTTGGATGAGGAAAAGATGACTAGATGGACAAATGAAAAGGGATGCTATGATGGAAGGATGGGAAGTAGGGATGGGAAGATGGATATAAGGATTGTTTGGAGGGATAAAAGATAAGGATGAGGAGATGGATATAAGGATTGTTTAGAGGGATAAAAGATAAGGATGGGGAGATGGATATAATGATAAGGAGATGAGGATAGGGAGATGGAAGGGATTTCTCAGATGGAATGAATGATGTCTCATAGGACCATATCACCAAGGAAGATAGATTCCCCCACTCTAGATATGTCATGTGTGAGGGGGCATGAAGGATGCAATAGAGAAGGATAGGAAAATAAAGGAGTGAGATGGATGAAGATAAGATACATAGATAAGGAAGGGAGATTGAAGGTAGCATGACAGGCGGATAAGGAAGGTAGGTGAGTGCGAATGAGGGTTAGGATAGTGTGCAAATGAGGGGGATGTATGCTAAGAGGTTGCCAAAGCATGTTTATATGTTTTCCCCTGTCGTTATCAAGATCACAAGGAGGATAGAAGGATTGGGATAAATGAGATACACCATGTAGGATGTGTAAGATTGGGAGGATGGAGGGGATGAATGAAAATGATGTATAGAAAGAAGATGGGTTCATAGCTGGAAGTGTAGCATAAAGCATAGCAGATGGAGGGAATGCATATCAAGAAGCTACCCCCAAGTGCATATAGGGATTTATGCATGACACATATTTGCTAGGTTTTCATCATGGTACTTGGTTGTGCCAACAAAAGGATATTAAAATCATGGCAAAACCTATCCTGGGAATTGGACATTCCAGTAGGCGACTAATATCTTTTCATGGTCGTTCATTTACTTGTCAAACTAGGGAATGTATACTTTAAATGGAGCAACACTGTATGTGCACTAAGAATTAGTTTCAGTCACAACCTATTGGAAATAAATACTTGGAAAGAACTTCTACCTATGCTACAAGAAGGTAATGCAAAGTTCTCTTAACCATAATTTAATCAAAGTAGAAATCATAACAGCTAGGACTGAGAAACAAACTATAAACTGGCCTTATGCTACAGGAACAAACACAGGGATGGATTCCCGATGCTATAGGAATAGTATAGGACTAGGCTTGTACTGAAACTTTCTAAAATGAAGTCTAACTTTGAATTAACAAAGGATAAACAACTACTCACCTACAGATACTTACTAAGTGGCCCCCCTTAGCAAGCATCAACTAATTTACACAAAAGATTGTACTCAGAACTCCATCAACTTCTATTCATAACTTGAAATCATTTACATTGATTTTTCTGCTTCAGAAAACTAACAAAAACTATGATTCTTATTATGACTCTAACTCTTACATAATCTGCTTCTCTATCTATCTTCTATTTTTTCCTGTTCTCCTTGTTCACCCGTGCAGGAGGAACACTTAAATTTAAATCAAGAAAACAACTAACTAACTAACCCTAACAGAGAAAGACGTGGATGTAAAATGTATCTCGAAATCAAGGAACAGACTTCATAAATGAGTTTACCTGTTCAACCCGATCCAAAGAGAATCTAGCACTCCACTCCTCCTAGATTAATTGACATTTAAATTCCTTCCCAACAATTTTTTATGGTTCAAAATATGTCCCCAAATTGTGAGGTAATTGTTTTCATCCCAACTTTGCAAAGGTCAAGAGTTACACATAGGGTCATGGTCATGATTAAACTAGAAAATCTTGTAATAGATAGTCATGGGAAATGAAAGGAAGTTGATAGCATAAACACTTCCTATGTTAATCAATGAGAGAATTGCATGCAAACTATGATCTAGCAATTGCAAAGGAAAATACACACACAAAATATTATACCAAAATGACTTAGTGTCTATCATGGGAAAAAAACCCAACATCCAAAACTCAAACCGATGTATTCACAATACCAAGTTGGTTACAAGACATCAACATGTTCAAGCCTTCACAAGAGAACAAAAAACACAACTTTGGATTTTTTTTGACAACATATCTCTCAACAAAATCATGCCATACTACATCTTCATCCTAGGCACCAATATATAGAAGACACAAATCCAAAAACCACAAATGGTAAACCATAAACCATGGGAGAAATCACTCCCAAAAATGACATCCAAATTTCTTTGAGGATTTCTAATACAAGTCTCATTATGAGTCAATATGCTAACCTTAGAAGATTCTTTTACGTTGCCATAGTCATAGTCAACTCACCAACTTGAACATTCCATTTTGGCCCATTCAAAGATGCCTTATGATATGTCATAATATGCAACATAGAGTTGGTCAAAATTCAATTCTATTATGTAACTCCCTACAATTATCCTCTTACATGTGTTGTATAATTCATTATAAGTAACCCCCATATCCCATAGTTCCTTAACGATTTTAGATGTTCTTGCAACTTATTCAACATGTGGCCAAAAGTGTCACCTCAAAGTAAGGTGCCCTTTTTTTCATGTGGGAAAAATAATAAATAAATAAATACAATGAATAATTAAATATGAAACATTGGGGTGCAAAGTTGACACCTTTCCCAACATTCTCCCATTTGTTAGACAACTTGCAAGAGAAAAAAATAACTTTCAACAATTTGTAAACTAATTGCTAGGGGCTTAGAGGCCCATAAATTAATTACACCACTTGAATTTCTCTATGCTCATAGAATTTTTCAACACATCTACAACATTCATTAGAGTATCGATCTTTTCAAACATCACCCTCCCATCCTTCATCATGTCATGAACAAATGATATTAAACATTTATATGCTTTGTTTGTGTGTGAAAAGTTGGGTTCTTTGCTAAGTTGATGGTGCTTTGATTGTCACATCCTCATGAACCTTTAGTTTGCATTATCTTCAAATTCCTCATGGTTTAGCCACTATAGGTGCCCAAAAGTGAAGATTTAGTTAAAAAATTATTTCAGTGTCTAGTTTGGCCAAAAATTGTAAACCAATATTGTGGGATCACCCACTTTGATGCTTAATAGTTGGTATTGTTCTTTTTAGTTCCCATCAGGTCATCGAAGAGACTCACTTTGATGTTTTACCAGAATATGCCTATCTCTTTGATTAAAGGCTTATCAAAAAGTCGAAGGGACTCACTTTATTGTCCTACAAAAAATGATAGGTATCTTTGATATGACACATCGACATCTTATCAGAGTATTGAAAGGACTTACCACCAAGTCTCACTAAAATCCACCTATTAGCCCAATGAAGACCTTCGATTGAAATAGACTCACGTTATCTCCTATCATCTATTGCTATCACCATGTCAAAGGGACTTCAAATGTCATCCTACCAAAAAATGAGCCTCCCTCCAATGTGAATTCTTTGCGACCATTACCACTTATGGAATCCCAATGTCTTGGAAATTTAATTGCTTTGTTTTTGGCTACTATAGTCACATTTATTGAATATGCTAGTTGGAGATTCAATTTTCAAAGCAGCTTGAATGCTAACGTGTCTTTGGTATTCATGTCCATACATGTGCTTATTCCACAACCTGTAGGTTTTGTGCTAATATTGGCAGTGGCCGCCTATTTAAATACTTTGATGCTTGACAGTTGGTATTGTTCTTTCTTGGTGATCAAATTTTTATATGTGATATTTCAAATCATAACCAAATCTCTTATATGGTGTGAAACCAACATATTTGGGCAGCTTGTGGCAAATTTATTTATGATGCTTCCAAAGAAAAATTAATCACTACTATATTTGACTACAAATTCCAATGATGTTTGGTGACATATCGATAAAACATTGTTGGCTTACTGACGTAACACTAATTTAAATTTTGTTGCTGGATTTTCATCGCTTTAACAACCAATTTTTATATGTCAAAACTACGACCCAACATCATTGATCAGCGCTGCATAAAATGTTGGTGGTGTTCGTCACAAAATCAACATAACTTCATCCATCTATCAACACAAAAAATACAAAACGTTGCATAACACCCATTTGAAATCGTCGAAAAAAAACCAAACATTCATCCATTTTCCAATGAGGTGGAGCAAACCATCATTGCCATTATGACAAAAACTACATAGCCTGTACAACAACCTTGTCACAATTTTTTGTGGTTTGTTGGGCTATGTTCATCAAAATTGCGATGAAACCCTGTATTTTTTTTTTTTTAAATTATTCATTCAAACATTTGCCCTCCCTAACACGACTATATGTATGGGTTTTGTTCTTTGCATGAATAATTTGGTCGATGCATCTTTTGATATAAGTTACTCTGACAAGTATTTGTCTTTCCTTGCATCCTTTATTGGTGTAGCTTATCCAATGTAATCCTATTAGAGAGACTTTGTTCTATCAGGCCCAAAGTTATTCATTACTTTCGATGGTGATACTCCCATCGATTAATTCCATTGACACAACTTTCATCGATGGTGCCTTATTTTATCCACTATGTTGGTGTAACTTGAGATATGTTCTCCCAACTAAATGTTATTGGTGTAAGATGTGTCGTCGGGCGCTCCATTTTCTGTTGTTCCGATATCAATGTGTTCCTCAAATTAAATATATTGATGTACCTCATGTCGAAATCTCAAGTGAGTCTATCTTTTACTTTCTTGAATAAGCCATCGGTAGAACAAAAAGATTGTGTCCCTGATACAAGCCTTTTATCTTCATTAGAGTAGTATATGAGATAGGAATTGTCACTTGTTAGGCTTCTGATGACCAATGAGTATTTTGTCGAGGAAACTTTCATGAGTTACTTTGATATGCATTTCCTGTGGTGCTACATTCTCTATTTGTTCCTTTTTAATCAAAATATATAGCCCAATTTCTTCTGTTGATTGGTATGAATGCAATGTGCTTATGCTGATATTGTACAATGTGCTTCCTCATTCACGTAGGCCATTCCCGCAATGTTTTTATTGGTGAAGCTTGCTAGTTGTTGTGCCGATATATTGTATTGTGCCAATATAAACATAAAACATGATTAGAGTGACATAGATATTGCTTGGCCAATATGTTATATCTCTTCAATTTGAAATGTGTGAACAATTGGTCTTGGATACATATAGTGAGTAAATAGCTTATAAGAACAATGGTAGAAGACCCAACAATGAAGACTTGGGAAAAAACTACCATAGAAATTGTTGGATACGTCTCACATGACCTACAATAATGCAAGCCCCAAAGCATATGGGCATAGTGTTGAAAACCCACACATGGAAAGTAGGGACCCAAATTTGTGTCTTAAGGTTGTGGAATCCCTACAAAAACCCTCATTAACCAATCAAAAAGTAAACAATTGTCTACTAATTTGAAAGGATTAATCATAAAATCAGTTTTAATAGTTGAGACAGGTGTGAATGAAAAAATGGAAGACTTATGGTAAATTTTGAAATATGTGAAGATCTCCTTGGGAAAAAAATCTAATAGTCACCTTCTTCTCTCATAGTGAAATAAAGTAAAATATGTTCTTAACATTTTATAGGAAAAAGTTAGTGTAAAGACAACATACAAGTATGTTGATGCCATCATTGAACTACACACCAAGCTCACAAATCAAAATAAGTATTGTTTCCATAATGTATGAAGCCAACCTGATTACAATTGAGTTCAAATAGAAATTAAATCCACAACTGATGATTTCCAAATAGTACATTCTATTTTTGGTTAGTTGTGTGTGTGAGAGTGAGAAAGTGTGTGTGTGTGTGAGAGAGAGAGCTGAAAGAGAGAGAGAAGGTCACTTTTGTGATGGATATCTAGCAAAATATGTGTGTGCTTTCTCATATGATACTTGGGAAAATAAAAATAACAGTTAAACCCAAACCAAAAACCAAACCAACAACATATAATACATAACTATATTAATTCTATCCAATGAGATTATTTTATCATCAGTGCATGAAGCAGATGAAAGGCGATTACTAGGAGAAATCCATCCACTCACTTATTCCATTGGTCACTAAATAAGAGAATCATATATAAAATTGCTACCCAAATTGAAAGGTGCCCCTCATATGGATCAAATGGCATGTAAGCAACTAGAGATGATTATTGGGAGCAACTGCAGAATCAATAACCTACCAAACAATGACATGACATCATCACTAACTACTCATCACATAGTGAATTGTGGATGATTTTAGCATTAACCACATAATTAAAATATCTATATGTTTAATGATTTAATACCAGCTGTGTTATAGGGCTCTCTCCTAGACCCCTCATACCTAGACCTAGTTTGAACCACATACTAGTCTCAAGCCAATTCTTGTGCCGAAATGGCTGGACTCTTCTCTTTTGTTTCTGTGCTACATGAGTACATCCCATGTTTGTCTAATCCAAACTTGTATATCCCCAGGCATGGGATCCATCTGTGGATAGATTCCCCTACAAAAGTTGTCATCCAGGGTAACATATGAAATGTGTTAAAAAGTAAAATAAGTATAAAGGGTAACATATTGAAGCAAAGAGAACTAATGAAAATTGCATAACCTTAAAAGTGTAGCATAATGAAATATTGAAAAGTGTATTACCTTATCGAGCTTCTCTTTTTTTGAGAATAGTTTAATATTCTCTACTTAATAGGGCCAACCATGTGACGGTGGAAGCTCATTTGGCCTC
>VDFB02175098.1:0-27448 GCA_007258455.2 Sequoia sempervirens | reverse complement strand
CTTGGTCAAACCTCTTTTAGGTAATTAAACCAAAATGGTGAAATAAGATAATGAATCATGAACATGAAGTAATGCAATTAGAAACTTCCATGATGATGGATCTTGAATTGCTGAATTGAACAACAATGGATGAAGAATCTTGCCTTGAATGCCTTAGAAATTGATCTTGAAAGCATGAGAATTGTTTAAAATGAATGCTCTTGAAATGACGTGACCTTGAGGTTTTGAGGTGGGTCTTCAATATTTTGGGGTTTTAGAGTGTCTTTATCAGGATATTAGTCAAACCATCCCTCAATATGCAAAAATAAGGGCCCTAAGGGCCTATTAATGATGATATAAAGGGTGATTAGGGCTAGGGACACAAATTTCAATGTGAAATTTTTATTAAATACACTCTACAACATTAAAATGAGGTCCACATAGCCTAGAAAGGCACACGATCCAATGTGAATGCATAAAACACATTTTGACACTAGATTAAAACTAGAATTAATTCACAAGCCTTCCAAATTTAATGTGAAAGTGTAGATAAATACATTTTACAACATTAAATTATGGAAAAGTTAAGTTAATTTAGCTTAAAATGGGCCCAAGACCTAATGTGGATGTGTAAAACACCTCACAACACTAGACCTAGGTGACATTAAGTTCAATTTATCATTAATTATTCCTGAATCATGCAAGGTGTACTTTTTTTGACACTACATGAAGATAGTTTTTACAGCTACCAGCAGTAGCTTTCTATTTTAAAAGGGATTTTATTTTCCTTATGATTCAACTATTTCCATATTGACACGGTGAGAATAAATTTAAAAAATCCTTATTCTATAATGTGGTGCTTATTCTTCCATTTCTCGGCCATGAATTCTCATTTTCTAAGAGGCTACATTTAAGATATTAGAGATTGGAAAAAATAATCTAATGGGGTGAGAGCTGTTGAAGGATGTGTAGCTTCAATGGAGGGTTTTAAAAAAAAGTAATAAAAATCAAGGTAATGATGGTATTTTTGAAAGAGCTCTTCATTTGTATATTTTGAGAGCATAGAGAAGAGAAGATAGAAGAGAAGGGAGGTGCAAATTTTGCAAAAGATGAAAACAAAATGAAGTGGATACGTAGTGGATAAGAGAAAATGATAAGAAAATTATATAAACATAGAAGAGAGGAATATGACATGGATATGGGACATTATGAAAGTAGGAACATCATATGGAGAAGAAACACCGATTATGAAACTACAAAGAAGAGTGAAACAAATAAATCGATGATAGGGAGTCATGACAAAAGTAACCAAAAGAAATATAAAAGAAATTTTGAAATAAGTTGTGGTATTTTACAAAGGAATTTAGAAGAATAAGAGAATAGTTGAATTGAAATAAATTTTCTTGTTCATTTACATGTGAAATAAAAAAATAATTATATATTTTGTTCCTATTGTATTTTTGTTTGAGTTTGATGTTCTAAAATAATTGAATTATAATTTAGTTCTAGCTGCTTGATTTGAAAATTTGATAAAACCATTGAATCTTCTTTGCATCAATTGGTATCAAGGAAGGCATGAGTTGGAAATTATGTTTAAGGAGAAGGGGTTTAAATTTATGTAATTGTACAGACCCACATTTTTATGTTCAATTATCTTTGATATTATGATGATTTTTTTGTGTTATTATTTTGGGTAGAAGGTTTTCTAACTTCCTCCATAGTGGGAAGTGGGTAGAGAGGGTTTGAGACTACATCTTCCATAGTTATTGTTGGGTAGAGGACATGCACATGTTAATGAAGAAGACAAGTTGTTGACTTTGGTGAATGTATATAGGTTCCTTATTATGAGTTAATATTTTGGGAGAGATTTTTTATGTGAGAGAGCTTGAGGAGGCATGAAATTAAATGAGAAAATATTGGTTTTTTAAATTTCATTGAAATTTTCTTTACATAGAGTATTGTAATTAAAAAGGACTTTATGATCTAGTGATTTATTGCAAGTATATTCTTATGACTATAGGGAGAAAGATGTAAATATCCAAAATTTGTAGGTTTTAATGTCAAAGTTGTATATAGTTGTGAAAAAAATCTTTAAGAAAGAGAACTGGAGTGGCCTTAGGTAAGGCTATATAAAATTTGTAGAAGAAAAAGGTGAAGCTCCGGTGTTGGATAGTATTTTGAGGACATGGAGACATTGAAGAATTTGGAACAAAAATTTGAAGAAGAGTACATGGATGAGTTTACAAATAAGAATATGAAGGAAGGGAAGAAATAAATAATGTAGAATGAAGAATGAGTAGAAAATTTAGAAGAATAAATCATGAGGGTGTTGAAATTTTTAGGGTAGCAAAGCACTAATAAACATCTTAGCATGAAGAAAGAAGAGTGTGAAGAAGAAGGGGTTGGTGTAGACAAGGAGATGATGGAAATATAAAACTTCCATTTTATTGATATGGATATGTGTGCAGGTATACTAGTGAGTGAGAAATGGGAAGACTATTTTTGATGGACATATAATGGTGAGTTAATTACCATGAGAGAGGAAAACAAGAGTAGAATATCATAGGGGTTGAAAGTTATGGGGGGTTGAAACCCACAAGATGAAAAAGAAATAAAAATATTTTTGATGAGGAGGTCAAGTCTATGATGGACAAAGATCTAAAAATGAAGAAAAGATAGGTGAAAAAATTAAACTATTAAAAATATTTCATTTTTGAAAAGTGCACTATAGATCTACAAAACATGGTATTTTTATATTTTTTTAAAAATGTTATTTACATGAGTAGGAGTTGTTGAAACATCTAGTTTTTCAAATAATTTTTATGTTTTTGGTAAATTGGCCTCAAAGTGGTGCTACATATGCATTTAGTGTACATTTTTAGTTGGAAAAGTTGTGGCCATATCTAACTTAGCTAGAATGAATTTAGATAGATCATATTTTTTACCAAAATTGATTTTTAGTTAGAAATACTTCAATTCACTTGTGTTGATAAGTTGGTCAAAAGTGTGACACAACTTTGTACTTTTGCATAGTTGATAAAGCTACTAGTTGTAGCTTTCTATTTCAAAATGGTTTTTATTTTCCTTTTGGGGTCCAACTATTTCCATGTTGAGGTGATGAGAACAAATTAAAAACAATCCTAATTTTTTTATGTGGTGTTTATTCTTACATTTATTGGCCCTGGCTTTTTATTTTCTAAGATGCTTCAAAAGATATTAGAGATGGGAAAAATTAAGCTAAGGGAGTGAGAGTTTGTTTTAGGTTGTGTATCTTCAATGGAGGGTTTTAATAATTTGTAACAATCAAAATCATAAGGGAATGATAGTAGTTTTAAAATAACTCTTTGCTGGTTGATTTTGAGAGCATAGAGAAGAAGAGAATTAAAAACAAGAGAAGGGAGGGGAAACTAGGAAAGATTAAAAATATACACAAGAGACATGCAAGGATAAGAGAGAAATTTTAAGAAAAAAATAGTAAATAAAGGAGAGGAACAAGGTATGGCTAAGTGATAGTGTGAAAGAAGATGCAACATATGGAGAAGAATTAGTAGATAAGAGTGCAACAAAGGTACAAATAGTAGGGAGACATTATAAAAGTAACCAAAAATATCATAGAAGAAAATTTGAAATAAGGTATGGTAGTTTAGAGAGGCATGTAGAGGATGAAGTGAAGATTTGAATTGTAATCAAGTTTCTTGTTGTTGTATATGTGAAAGAAATAAAATAATTATATTTTGTACCTATTGTATTTGTTTTTAAATTTGATGTTAAAGAAATAATTGAATTGGAATTTAGACTTGGGAAATTTTGGTCTCTATCCAAATAATCAAGTTATGACTTCAATGGATGAGATACAAGGTTTGAACTACTACAATATGAAAATCTAAAATTTAAATGCAAATCTGAAATTAACTGACCTTAATATGGAATTATTATGATAGATCTATCTTCTATTTGATGCTAAAAACTAAACAACATAACATGCTTAATAACACCACCTTTTGTGAGCTTATATCAAAATTAAATAAGGAATAAAATCACCATAAGATAACTACAAAGAGACAAAAATCAGCAACATAAGAGCATCATGTAACACAAGATTTATGTGGAGAAATCCTTGTGAGAAAAAACTCCACCAAGAAGAATGGTCATCTATGCATTATCTTCAAATAAGTTACATTACAATACATTCACTACCATTCACCTCTTTTCCTCCAACATGGAAGCACTTGTGTACTTCTGAATAACATCTTTATGCTCCAACTTGTTCTTGTTCCAATAGATCAACTCTACATTCAAGTATTCCTCATAATTTCTACATCCAAGGAGCTAATTTTATAGACATGTGAAGAGGTCTTAAGCACCAAACATACTGCCCAAAGATGAAGTTTCATCCCAAACATCCTAACCCTTGGATCACCTCCTTGAAATATGAAAGGACACCGGTTTTGGCTCCAAGGAATTTCCCTCCAACCTGGCACCCAATTTCAGAAATTAAGCATTACATTAAATGCCACAAAAGATAGAATACCAAGAGACCTATGTTTCCTCTTTCCAAGTTCCCACTTGGACAATCTCAATAGTCCCTCATTTATTCACTTCACTTGTCATTTACCATCCCATTCTAGGTGTCCGTAGGTGGGGAAAATAATATAAAATATTCATGTCCATAAGTCACCTTTATCTCTACTAGTAGAACCCATCAACCCTAATGAATGCATTACAAACAATGGTGAGAATAAATATTTAAAAATATTTTCCCAATACACCCTAAGTTCCTAGGGAAACTTTCCAAGGACATTGGAACCATGCAATATGATAGTATTTAAAAGGTAAATGACACCTTAATCCTAAAATTCACCCACTTGACATCATACATTGTAAATACACCCTATAAATTATAGACATTGGAAACATTCCCTTAGACAATCTTGTACCACTTGAATCTTCACCATGCTCTCCATATCCAAAAATATACCTACAAAATCAGCCATGATAATCATGATCAAGGAAAAAACTCCTCACATCCTCTAACATTCCACCTATGGAAGAAAAGAGAATTTTCCAAGGTGAATCCCACTAGTTGTCACTAAAATTGACACCAATATTTACATGAACAAAAGAATAAAATTCAAATGATAACAAAGTCTCTTAGTAGCTTCCTTATACTAGCTAGAATAGCAACCACAACAAATTACAACTCATCCAAGCTAACCATACCTCAAATAAGGGTATACCAATCATAGATAGAACTTCATGCGATCAACATACCAACCCAAAACTACAATAAAGTATTTGTTTATCCATCCTCCTATCTTAGTACAACATACCAATATATAAATTACCATAGACAAGGCCAACTAACAAAGTCTGCATTAGCACTAAAATGATCTTATGGATATAAATAGTCCACATTTGAGTTATCCCATTGCAATCAAATGGGTGATCAACCAACACAACTGCATAACTTGTATATCCTAATCCAATGAAACATGCAAAACCATCATTACATCACTAAATAAAAAAACAAGCTATCAAAGAAAATAACCCGACATATATCCAAAAACTCCCACTACTCAAGTAATATCAAATCTAAAAATAGATCAAGGAATACCAACTTTACCTATCATACTTCACATAGAGGATCTAGCTAACTCCTCTATTACATAGTGTCAAGGAAACATACGATGGTATAAAAATCTCACAAATAAATATTTTGTGATACCTCTCTCACCACTAGTCTCTATAGCTCTCTCAAGTTCTTCACACACAACCATGTGACTAAAAAAATAAAGGAAGAAGAATGAGACCAAAGAGAGAACCTGCAAATCAAACCATATCCTTGTTCCAAACTGAGAACATATACCAAGCTATATAAAGTAAGATCTCCTTCACCATTTGCATACTAAAATGATATCAACATCTAATATTCAAAACAAATAAAATATGACAGTAATAGATGTAAACATCTCATTGTAAAGGTAGAATAGCCCAACCAACCAAACATTCTCAGAAGAAAGATAATAAGCCCAAATCCACATACCATTTCATATGCATATCCAAATAAGTCTTGATAACTAGATCCATAGCTCAAGAATGAAACAAAGAGAACAACAAAAATCCATATAACCATGCATCTTATTTAACAAGTCCTCAAAACTTCTATATTCAATAATAACTCATATGAAAATACAAGATATAAAATAAATAATGCATCTTATATTCATGTGGGAAATACCTCTTAGATCATTCACTTACTACATAGACAAGGAGTGGAATACAATATTGTCCTATACACACAACACCAAAAAATGAAAGCTTACATGAAAGGGAAATATTATCTTTAGGTCCATAATGGATTCATATCCATAACTATGTGTAGGAGATCCTTGATCATTTTTCTAAAATTCTCATCATAGAGTAACCATATCAACACACAATCCCCAAAAATAAGAGATCTCTTATCCTCACCCAAGTATCTCTAGTCTCCATGGGAATCCAAAATCAGTCCATGTGAACTCGAAATGTAACCCTTCAAAATCATGAAGCTCTAAGAAAATGATTAATACTCAATACCAAAGAGAACCAAACAAGACCATTGTGAAAATTACAACTATGGAATAAAAAATACAAACATAACATCATGATCTAACATATCTTCAAATAAAGATAATATACTCTTAATGAATATATCACATGGTCTCAAGAGAACATGAGTATCACATGCCAAAACTATAATATAGAATCAAGAGTACATCATGACATAATACTTGAAACATACTCTAAACCAAGAAACAACATATCTATTCACATCACTACCAAATCTCCCATGGAATCATGTAAACAAGATCTCCAAGCATCGTGATAACCATCTCCTAACTAAAGATCCCCCATGGCCCCAACATAGTCAAACAAATCAACACCAAGAGCTCCCAAAGGGAATATTAAAACCAATATCTCCAACAAAGAAGATACAAATGCTGCACATCCTTCTTCAATAGAACAAAATATGTCATTAAAATCTTATTGTAATATGAAGGAAGAATCCATGAGGTCCTTATGACACCAACGACCATCATAAAAGACCATCCATATTCTAATCAGAGATTAATCATGAATCACTACACACTACGAAAACAACAAAAAAAAACCAAAATCTTGAAACAAAGAAGATAGAAACACACATGTAATTGTATAAATCTCTCATTGAAAGTAATACCAAGCTATACATGGCATCATGACCAATATCATTCCAACACTCTACTAAAAGTGAACAAAATATTCTCATGCACCATAAACTACTACTATAGATTTAGATGAATAACTATAGATCATGTAATCCCAATAAAATTTCCTCACTACAATAAACATACCAATGTAATAATGGTGACCAAGAATAATTCTTACCAAAAAGAATCCACATCAGACAATTTTATAGGATATGTACACATGCAACATCTCAAAGGATAAATATATAATCAATGCTCAATTCTGAAATAACTAAAAAAGATTCAACCCCACATCAATAAAATGTAGGACAAAGATATCTTCAAATGATAACATGGTTATCAACATCAGACCTATCAGATGGAAGCTTCTAGTTCCCACCCAATGATTTTGAATTCAACCGCCCTGAATACAGGCTGCCCGCCTGCTCAACCCCTGTCATCGGTTTGCAAGATGGTTGTGGATCTTTTTTATCATCCCCTCCCTGTGGTGGCTTCTATGGATGTTGGGGTTTTGGTGTCTTTGAAATGTGGCATGGGCCATGTTGAGATTGGCTATGTTTAGCCTTGTGTTGTAGAGCGTAAGGTGTTTGTTGTGCCCTCCATTGTCATTGGATTTGGGGTGCCTTTCCCTAGTGCAGATGCAGCTATAGGTGCGGATTAGGCCTCTACTGGAGTGAGGGGTGCCTGTCCTCTACCTTCATTTGTTGATGTTGTGAAGTCCAAGAGGTCAAGGGAGGGCTCTGTGCATCCTCGTGCAAATAGTGCTCCTGTTGTCTCTCTTGGTAAGGAAGTGGATGAAAATATTGCTTTTTACTCTAAAAATGCTCTTATTTGTAGATTTTTCCATGTGTGGCCTTCCCTCCCTGATTTGCATCTTTGGATCACTAACCATTGGTCTCCTCTAGTTGATGGTTCAATAGAGATTTACCCTTCTACAAGGGGTTTTTTTGTTGTGGGTTTCAACTCTCCTAAAGATAGACAGGCTATTCTAGACTATGGCTTGTGGTTTTGGGACTCTCATCCCCTCTCCATTCGACCTTGGATTTATTCTTTTAATCATTTGAATGAACCCTTAGATGTTATGTTGGTTTGGGTAAGGTTTCCTTATCTTCCCTTATAGTTTTGGTGCTCCTCTACCTATGAGGGCATTGGTAATGCTTTTGGTAGGTTCTTGAGAGTGGATAAGGCTTCCAATAATTTTACTCATACTTCCTTTGCTAGGATCCTAGTAGAGGTTGATCTTTCGAAGGCTCTACCTAGTGAGGTAGTTTTGCAGGTTAATGATTGGTCATGGTATCAAATGGTGGATTATGAGGGTCTTCCATTTCGATGTAGACATTGTTTTACTATAGGTCACTTGGCCTGTGACTGTTTTCATGGATCCCGCACTGTTTCCTCTTCTACCTAGTGGAAGAATTTACTCTGTGAGCACTTAACAGTACACCCTACTATTAATTTTGATTCTTTTGATGAAGATTCTAGGCCTCCTCCTTATAGGAGAAAAAATAATATTAACAATACTTTTGTTGCCCCTGCAAACTCTCCTTTGCAGGTTCTTTCTATGTCACATGAATCAGTTATGGTGGATGTTGCTCTTCCTGTGGATATAGCGAAGCGATCTCTGGTTATGGCTACTCCTAATGTTGTTAACACTGCTTCTTCGGCTGCCTCTATTGTGGAAAATGATGTTGTAAATCCTATGGTTTCAGGCTTGGTTTCAAATGCTTCACCTGAAATATCAGCTATTCCTCTTGTTTGCTACTCTGGAGGGGAGTCTTCTCCCTTTGGTCAGAATTTCTCAATCTCAATTTTTGATTCTCCTTAGACAACTCCCTTTGGTCAGAATTTCTCAATCTCAATTTTTGATTCTCCTTAGACAATAGTTCCGAAAAAGCATTGGGATCATGATGGGCCAAAAATGGCAATATGATGGGTATGTGGTGGCGACTATTTTTACCCCAAAATTGATGAAACAAAAAGGGTTTCTAAAGGAGATTCTATTCCACGATATAAATTATGCTTCACTTTGAATTTAATAAGTAATTATTATTCATTTTTCTATTCAAATTATGACTAAAGTCTGATTGATAAGGTTGATTGAAAAACATCTATAGCTTTCAAAAGCGGTATCACATTTTTGAATCCAAAATATGCATCAGATTCTATGTTTTGTATACTATAGGATTAAAAAAGAAAAATGAATTTCATGAAGTTTGACCAAGTTAAAGGTGGTTAGACTTATGATTTTTTTATATTTTTTAAAAGTTGTAATAAAAATTTCATAATTAATTATTTACTTAGAAAAAATTACAAAAAATATGCATCACATGGGGGACGAGTCCTCTACTTATATTTAAAATATTATAAAAAAGTATTATCATTTTATTGTGGTTAGGGTGGTTAGATAGACACCTAGCTGCTTATTTTCCACTGAAAATTTAGTACCAACTGCATTGAAATTTCAAATTTTCACCAAATAGATTTTCCCTTTTTTTAAATGAACCTAATAGCTTAGAAACTAAATTTAATTTGCTACAGATTCTATTCTTACATATTTTTGAAATAATATAGATAACTTATTCAAATTTTTACGTCAAGTTTCCTAACTACGATTTTTCTAATTTTTTTTCCACTTAAGGGCCTATTTTTTCCATGATGATCCTACACATACCCATTCTTCTAAGAAAGTTATAGTTTCATTTAACTCACCTTCTAAGGTTGTACCTAGTTCAAGCATTGTTCCTTGAATAGTTTCTCATGGTTTGTTGTTTTTGACTGGTCCTATGTTGGGTGTTGTTTCTCTCAATTTGGTTGTGTTGGACCAGTCTATTTTGCTAAGTTGCTTGGCTCTATTTTTTCCATTTTGTATGGGTCAGGGCCCTTCCTTGCTTATCTAATCAAAACAATGTAGGAAAAAGATAATCAAGCATAATATGTATATTTCCAAGACTTAAACAGCAGGATCAATGGTAGACCTATTTTTCCAAACAAACACTTATGGGAGTAACCATAGATTAAAAAGAACCCTACAAGCAGTCATACAAACATGTATTTTTCTTCATCCAGAATACTTTGAATATAATATTATCATATTTACAGTCCACATATTTTGGTTAACATAGAAAAATTGAAAAACCATCCCTGTAAATCTAAAATCCCCATCAACATCTAGACATTCACATCAAACAAGTCATCTAAATAATGGAATAATCATAGATCTACAAACCCATAGCTAAAAAATAAGAGAAAACTATAACCCAATAGGATTTGTCAGAGAGATTATAACATATGAAACATATAATATACATAACTCAGAAAGAGGTCAATGTCTTATCTTCCAATTTATTCATATATCCAAGGGTTAAAACAATGAAACAAACATAAGCATCTCATTTTGTGATCCAAATAGAGGGTGATTCTCCATCTGACTAGGATGCCAAAAGCACTCACCCAACATGAACATATTCTCATTGCACATGACCACAAGGTAAAGGAAAAAAACCAACAAAAAAGAGGATACTAATATATTATCAAAGGGTATGTGCAGGATCATGATGGGCCAAAAAGTGGCGATATGATGGGTATGTGGCTGACGACTTTTTTTTTACCCAAATTTGATGAAACAAAAAGGGTTTTTAAAGGAGATTCTCAGCTTTCCACCAATATAAATTATGCTAAATACTTTGAATTTACTAAATAATTATTATTCATTTTCTATTTGAATTTGACTAAATTCCTGATTGATATTGATTGAAAAACATATAGAGCTTTCAAGCGGTATCACATTTTTTGAATCTGAAACATGCATCACATTCTATGCTTCTACATACTATCACGATTAAAAAAATGAATTTCATAAAGTTTTGACCAAGCTAAGGTGGTTAGACATATGAGTTTTATATTTTTTAAAAGTTGTAATTAAAAATATAATTAATTATTCACTTGGAAAAAGATTACAAAAATATGCATCACATCGAGAACATGAGTCCTCTACTTATATCTAAAATCTTATAAAAAATATTATCATTTTTATTGTGGTTAGGGTGGTTAGATAGACACCTACTTATTTTTTTCTGAAATTTAAGTACTACTACATTGAAATTTCAAATTTTCACCAAATAGAATTTTTTCTTTAAATAAAGATAGTAGTTTAGAAACTACATTCAATTTGCTACAGATTTGATTCTTACATATATTTGAAATAATATAGATAACTTATTGAAATTTTTACATCAAGTTGCCTAACTCTAATTTTTCTAGATTTTTCGCCACTTAAGGGCCTATTTTTTCCATGATGATCCTGCACATACCCCCAAACAACAGATTCAAGTTACCAAAACATAACCAAATCCATTAAGATCCATAATCATGAGCTTCAAAATTCATATATCTACAAAATAAAGTTAACTCACATATTATTCTCAATAGCCCAAAGCCTCCAACAACCTTCAATTCCTTCTAACAGATTCCCATAAGCTTTCCAAGCTAATAAATCGAAAGTGAAGGCATACCTAGAACCAACTTCACCTTAAATTTTATACCAAATGGTAAATTTCAATGTTTTTCCAAATAATCAAGTTATGAATTCAATTGATGAGATATAAGGCTTGGATTACTACAATATGAAAATTTTAAAATTTATATGTAGATTTAAAATTCAGTGACCTTAATATGGAGTACCATTATTAAATCCATCCTCATTATGATGCTAAAAAGAAGCCAACATAACATGCTTAATAACACCACCTTTTGTGAACTTGTATAAAAAAATAAAATAAAAATAATATTACCATAAGATAACAACAAAGAGGCACAAATTAGCAACATAAGTGTATGAAAGCTAAGGCAGTGGAACAAATTCATACACTAATCTTGAGAGGAGGGTTATGCAAAAGCTTTTTAGATCTAAACAATTAAAGAAACTTAAATAGAAATAAATATAAATAACATTCATACCACAACATAGTGATTTACATGGGGGAAACC
The DNA here is from genome assembly GCA_007258455.2 of Sequoia sempervirens. Classification (NCBI taxonomy): domain Eukaryota; kingdom Viridiplantae; phylum Streptophyta; class Pinopsida; order Cupressales; family Cupressaceae; genus Sequoia; species Sequoia sempervirens. The sequence goes on along the minus strand of VDFB02175098.1, from coordinate 15,254 downwards.
CTTTCAAGAGAAGAACCCCATAGTCTAAAAGCCACCCAATATATTATTCAGAAATCAACAAGATTACAATATACTTGCAGAGATAACTTTCTCACATGAGTATCACCTACTACAGATTCAAAGGTAGTTCAATATCTATTTAAGTCTCTTACACCCAACCTCCATCTCATGCACCTAATATATAGGAGATATAATACATGAAACCGTAAAAAAATATTATAAAACCATGAGCTAAAAACACCTAAAAAATGGTTCCCATCCTTATCTCTAATAATAGATGCCTATGATGTTTCAAAACACACACCACCACATGGAACTCCCCATTTATATCTCATTTAAATGTGTCCAACATATTTTTACATCTCCCATTTCAGGAGACCCAATTTTCAAAGGTAATAAATTTTGATATGGATGTCTGATTAATGAAAATTTTATGTTGTCAAAATGCTTGTGAAGCTATGTCAAGCTATAATCTGTTACACTAGTTATGACCACTTTCAAGCCCAAAAAATGCCTCTAACGCCTTCAATTTGGACTTTGAAACTTTGAAAAATGAAAACTTTTATATCTTTGAATCCATACATGATCTTGCAATGAAACTTTATGAGCATGCTTATTTAGCCAATCAAAAGCTTTGCAGAAAATTTCACATCAATCCATGCTCAAATGTAAACTTAATATAAATAGTAACGTCGTGTAATTGCAAGGTTTAGGCACCATTTTCCTAATAATAAGAGAATCACATTACATAGGATTTACATGGATAAATAATTACGAGAAAAAACTCCACCAAGAAAAGGCCAAGTATGTATTATCTTCAAATAAATAATATTAAAATACATTCAATTTCATTCTCCTCTTTATCTCCAACATGGTAGCACCTATGTACTTGTGAACAACCTCTTTATTCTCCAATCTATCCTTGTTCTAGCAAAGTAACTCTACATTCAACTATTCTTCATAATTTCTACATCCAAGTAGTTGATTTTATAGACTTGTGAAAAGTTTTTATGCCTCAAATATGGAACCCAAAGATGAATTTTTATTCCAAACATCCCAACCCTTGGATTGCCTGGAGCTTAAAATGCAAAAGGACATCAGTTTTGGCTTTGATTCTTTCCCTCCATCTTGGGCACCCAAACCTTGTAATTAAACATTACATTAAATGACACAAAAGATAGAATCACAAGAGACATATGTTGCGTCTTTCCAAGTACCCACTTGGAGAAGCCCAATAGTCACTAATTTTTCCACTTCACTTTTCTCTTACCATCCCATTCTAGGTGTCCACATGTGGGGAAAAAATATTAAATATTCATGTCCATAAGTCACCTTTACCACTATTAGAGGAACCCATCGGTCCTTATGAATGTATTACAAATAATGATCAAAATAAATATACAAAATATTTTCACAATACACCCTAAGTGCCTAGATACACTTTCCAAGGATGTTGGAACCATGCAATATGGCATAGGATTAACAAGGTATATGGCACCTTAACCGAAACATTTAGTTATAACTACATAATTTGAAAGTTTAATAAAACCCTTGAATCATGTCTACATCAATTGGTATCAAAGCATAAATTATATAAGGAGAAGGGTTTCAATTTTGAGGTATGTTGTGTTGTAATTTTTTATTATTTTATAAATGCAAAGATCCAGGGTTTGATGAATAAAGATTGATTTTATTCTTGGATTTATTTTTTGCAATTATTTTGGGTTTTCCTCCAACAAAGATGAAGTTGGGTTGAGGGTGTGTTAAATTCCTTCATAGTGGAAATTGGGTAGAAGGGGTTTTGAGATTACATTTTCTAAAGTCATTGTTTGGTAAATGACATGTATAGGTTATTGAAGAAGACAAGTTGTTGACTATGGTTAAGGTGTGTGAGTTCTTTATTTTGAGTTGATATTTTGGGAGTCTTGTTTTGTGAGAGAGTTTGAGGAGGCATGAGTATTTGAGAAAAGTTGGTTATTGGAATCTTTTTAGAATTTTTTGCAAGTAGAGTCTTGGAACTATAGAGGTTTTTATGATCTAGTGATTTTTTTCAAGTATATTCTTGTTATTGCAAGAAGAAAGTTGTAAATCTCCAATGATTGTAGGTTGTAGTTTCAAATTTGTAAGTTTTGAAATATGTCTTTAGGAAAGAAGACTAGAGTGGCCTTAGATAAGGCTATAAAATTTTATTTTACAAAGAAGAGAGAAAGAGTTCAAATAAAAAAGTGTATTTGAAGGGTTGAGAGAAATTCACATAAGTTTAGATGCATTAGATATTATGCAAAATAGAGTTGTTGTAGATGAGAGTAGGTATGAAAGAGAGTGCTAGGTAGATGACATGTTGAAAGAAGAAAATATGTTTGTGAGAGAATAAGATATCTTCATGCAAGACAATGAATAATTGAAGTAGCATGTATCTCATAAGGCATAAAATAGTAAGGAAAAATAATGATGATGTAAGAGGTGAAGATGTTAAACTTAGAAGGTAATGAAGAAGGAAATATTGTAAAAGAAATGAAGAGTGAGGTTGTAGCAATGGATAATCCTTTGTAGTACATGGAGACATTGACGAATTTGGAATAATAGTATGAAGAAGGGTACATGGAGGAGTTTACAAATAAGAAGATGATAGAAGATAAGAATCAAAGATTGAGGAATGATAAAGGATTGGGAAGTCTAGAAGAAGAAATCATGAGGGTGTTGAAAGTTATAGTGCAACAAAGAATTGGTGAAAATGTTAGCATGTAGAAAGAAGAGTGTGAAGAAGAAGAGGTAGGTGTAGATGAGGAGATGGTGGAAATATTAAATTTATATTTTATTGATATTGATATGTGTAGGTGTAGTGATAAGTGAGAAACGAGGAGAATTTCTTAGTGGAGGATGACTTATGGTGGGTTAATTATCATGGGAGAGGAAAACATGAGTAAAATTTGGTGGGTGTGGATGGTTTAAGGTGGGTTGAAACCCACAAAAGGAAAGAGAAAATATAAAATATTTTTGAGGAGGAGGTTGAGCTATGATGGATAAATTTTAAAAATGAAGAAAATATAGATGAAAAAATTTGGTAGAGGAAGAGAGGATTTGTCCCAACTAAATGTTGGAAAAAGAGATGCAATTTTTTTTTCAAGGTACCTATCACAACATTGGAGTGTGTTGAAAATTGTAAATATTTTCTAGAATGGTAGATCAACTACTCAACTCCATTTTGTAAGCCCATGTTCACAAAATTCTTATATTTTATGTTTGATGTAGGATCATCTAGGTCCACAAGCAATCCTACATCACCAAAAATATTTTCAACTTTATAGTTTTACTTTTCTTCAAATTTTGTGTACTTGCTAATTTGAAGTTGTCATTTTTTCAAAAGGATGTTATAAAAATAATGCATATTTAGACCCAAATCAAGAGGTTGCATGGATATTTTCAAGCTATTATAGAACAGTGACAAGAAGACTATATTTTCTATTACAATTTAACCTATGCATTAAAAGGTTGATATAGACATACTATGTGTGTTATTGTAAGGGTTGATGTCTATATAGTTTTATATTTGGTAAAAAAAAATTGCTACCTCAAGTATTAGGTTTAATTTAGCATGTGTTGATTAAATGCCATGAGGGTTGGTATTATTCAAATATAATTCATATATTGAAGATACTTGTTAAAGATACCAAATGCAACTTTATATTTCAAAATGTATTAAAAAATGTTTTCCTTATGTGGTTTAACTATTTTCATGTTGAGGTGGTGAGAACAAATTAGAAAAAAATCTTGATTTTACTATGTGATGTTTATTCTTCCATTTCTTGGTCATCAATTTTCATTTTCTAAGAGGCTGAAAAAAGATATTAGAGATGGAAAAAATAAGCTAAGGGGTAAGAGTTTGCTACAAGCTATGCAACTTCAATAGAGGGTTTTAAAAATTTGTAGCAATAAAAATCATAAGCGAATAATGGTATTTTGAAATATTTCTCTATTGGTGGATTTTGAGATAATAGAGAAGAGAAGGGAGATGTGACTAGGAAAGATGAAAAAGACATGTGGAAAAAATCAAAAAGATAAGAGAAATGGTAAGAAAATATAAAAATATAGAAGAGAGGAAGAAGGCATGGATAAGGGATAGTGTGAAAGAAGACACATGTGGAGAAGAAATTATAATTGTGAATTAGTAGCTCGAGGAGTGAAACAAGTGTACAATCAATAGGGAGACAACACAAAAGTAACCAAAAACAGCATTAAAAAAAATTGAAATAAGGTGTAGTAGTTTGCTTAGGAATTTGCAAAGGAAGAAGTGATGAGTTGAGTAGAAATCAAGTTGCTTGTTGTTGTAAAATGAAGAAAACAATTTTTTTTTGTTCTTGTTGTATTTGTGTTTGAATTTAATGTTCCATAAATAATTGAATTGAAATTTAGTTGTAGTTGCTTGATTTGATTGTTTGATAAAACCCCCAAATCTTGTATACATCAATTGATGTCAAGTTCATCCAATGATAAATATTATTCATATCTAGTGTAGACTGCCTTTTATTCAAGCTTACCATAAATTCCAATAATCTCAACTCTTAAATATCTAGGTCTTGCATTGCTATATTAAATATTTCATTTAAAAATAATTAGTAAAGGTATTATATTAATTGAGCTAAAGATTATTTACATATTTTGACAAATATATTTTGAGTTTTAATTTACTATTACTTATAAATAATTATTTCAAATTAGATTTGATTCTTATAAATGTATTTAATCAATATTTTTTACAATTCTAATTAACAAATATTTTTTAACAATCAAACATAATATCAACTATATTGGTGGTGATTAATTTGATAAAAAATACCATATCATGATCATTGACAATGAACAATATAAAAGCCATACAAAAATACATACAAATCAATTCATTATTCAAAATAAATTTCTTTCCCTTTACAAATGTTTAAGTGATGCTTTCTGAGTCAAATCTAAATTTATAAAGATCTCACCATACAAAATTTTGATCTATGATCAATAATGCAACCACAGCATAAAATCACAAGAAAATTAAACAACAAACTCCTTATAAACTTTCAAAATCACCACAAATATAATCTTTCATCTAAATAACTAATATTATTTCACAAATAAAACAAATAAAAATAACTAACCATTATATACCACTATATACTTATTAAAAAATAATATTTTATACTTTATGTTCAACATTAAAATTGTTTTCCCACTTTCATTTAGTTTTCCCATTACTCTCTCAAATGCAACTCGTACTGATTAACTGTGTATCTCCCTTTATGGTTTAGAGGCCGTGACTTATGATGACAATCTAGATAATTTCACTTCTTATCTAAATTACTTATGAGGTAGTAGTATTATCAAGAGCCCCTATTTTATGGTCGTAGCAGGCACAAGTTTTCTAGAATGAATGATCATGACGTTCATGGCTGTCCACGCAAAAACTCATGCAATGCATGCATACTTTAATATCAGAGTCTGAGTCTTATTTAAAAATGGTAAACAGTTATATACTATACTTTAATATCAGTTAAGTTGTTGACATCACTTCCATGACTATTTAGACAGAATTCAAGCAATGTGTACACTCTACTTAAATATCACACTCTTTATCAATCATCACAGTCTTCATCAATCAAACCAATAATACTATTTTTACACAAATTCTACTTAAATATCTCTCCATCATATATATGTAGCTTCAGAGTTTATAGTGCTCACACAATTTTTGAGATGACAAGTGATGCTGTGAAGATGCTACGAAGATTTTGTTTATTCCAGCATGGAAAAACAATCTACACAATCTGCTAAGCGTGGCAAATCATTCTTTATTCTTAGCTTGTTTTTTTCTTTAACACTGTCTTTTCTTTTAAAGCTTTGTTTTTTGCTTTCTGCAAATAAAGCATGCGTAGCATGCTAAATTTAGAAGTTTTTTCCTTGTTTTTGCTTGAGCATCGAACTCTCTATTTATCTTCACTATTCTGTATTCTTTGATATGCTGCAATAAACAAACAAACTCTATTTTTGAAACAGAGCAAGCTGCAATAAAAAATAGGGAGTGCAATAAAGCAATTACAGTGAAATTATATTATTGTTTAGGTATGTACAATTTTTTTTTTTTTAGCAGATCCTGTAAGTGAATAGTTTGTCATATTATATAGTTGATCTACAACCAGAGGTGAAAGAAGCAGAAAAGGAGGTAGTTGAAATTCCTCTTACTCTAGATAAGGATGAACTACGTACTCCTAGTGGACCTATTAATGAGGAGAGCTCAAGTAGCTCAAAAAATTTTAAACAAGATGAAGAACCTCAGCCTCAACCTCTTAGGAGGTCTACGCATGCTAAGCAGAAACCTAAAAGGTTTGGATATTCTATGTTAGATTCCAGTTGTGCCTATGCTTTGATTGCTAATAGTGATGAGCCTAGGACTGTTAAAGAGGATATGGGTATGTTTGATGTAGATTCCTAGTTGGGAGCCATGAATGAAGAAATGACATCATTGAAGAAAAATGAAACATGGTATTTGGTACCTTTTCCTGAAGGATGAAAGCATGTTGGATGTAAATGGGTGTTCAAGAAAGGGATAGGTCTTGATAGAAGTGTTGAGAAGGATAAAGCAAGGTTGGTTGCAAAATTATATTCCCATGTGGATGGGATTGATTATGGAGAAATATTTTATCTTGTAGCTAAGCTAACGTCTATCAGATTTCTATTGTCACTAGCAGTTGCATATGACTTAGAGATCGAGCAGATGGATGAGAAGACAACATTTCTTCATGGTGATTTGAAAGAAGAGAACATGTCCCAGCCAAGCACTTCATTGAAAAAGGTAAGGAAAACCTAGTTTGAAAATTAAAGAAATATATGTATGGTTTAAAGTAGTCACCTAGAATGTGGTACCAAAAGTTTGATACTTATGTGTTGTCTTTGGGATTTTTAAGATCAAATAATGACCATTGTATTTACTTTAAAACTGAAAATGGTTATCTTCTTATTATTTCCCTATATGTGGATGATATGTTGTCCATTGGGAATAGTAAGGGTATGATTTTTGAATTAGAATCTCAATTTTCAACATAATTTGAGATGAAATATCTAGGTTCGACTAGGTATATTTTGGGGATGCAAATTAGAAGGGATGGGGGAAATAGAAAACTTTGGCTCAGCCAGAGAAAGAATATAAATTATATCATATAGAGGTTTAATATAGTGGGTTGCAAGCAGTTAGTTGTTCTAGTGTTCTAGGGAATGAAACTTTATGTTGAATATTGTCCAAAATTTCCTATTGAGGTGGAGGACATGACCAAGGTACCTTATGCAAGTGCAGTTGGAAGTTTAATGTATGTAATGGTCTACACTAGGCCAGCCATTTCCCAAGTAGTGGGAGTGCTTAGTCAGTTTATGGCTAATCCAAGAAGGTTGTATTGGCATTGTTGTGAAGAGAGTTTTCAGGTATTTGAAGGGTACTTCTGAGTATGCCTTATGTGATCATGGTTACTCTACTAGATCTCAGAGTTCAATTAGCATTCATGTGTATGTGGATTTTTATTGGGTAGGGGAAATTGACAATAGAAGATCCACCAGTGAATGTGAATTCACATTGTTTAGTGGTGTAGTTAGTTGGATGAGCAAGCGGTAGCCTATAGTCACTTTATCCACTACTGAGGTTGAGTACATTGCAGCAACTCACACTTTCAAGGAAGCCATTTGGCTTAGAATATTGTGTTTTGATGTTGGTTTTGATGTGGGGAAGATTATTATTTGTTGTGACAATCAAAGTGCCATTTATTTGGCAAAAAATGCAACCTTCCATGCCAAGATGATACATATTGACGTGCACTACCACTTTGTTTGTGATATGCTGGAGGATGGAAAGTTTAGTCTAGAAAAAATTGATACTCTAGCAAATGTTGTTGATGCATTGATGAAGCCTATGAGCACAGATAAGTTTAAATGGTGCACCAGTTCGATGGCCCTTAGGGCCTAGAATAGTCATTGACTTCAAGAATTGGAAGGAGCCAATAAGTTCTTCGTCAAGTGGGAGAATGTTGAGAAAAATATGCCTCAAACTTACTAGTGTAAAAGGTTTTGAAAGTTCAGGCTTTAGCTTCATCAAGTTGATAGGCACATGTTGGCAAGACTTAGTGGATAGTCTCCTCGACATCCTGATAGCTTCATCAATGAGACATTACAATGTCAAAGGGAGCTATTTTGTAGTCCCTTTGACATTTTGATGGCTTGTGAGAAGGGACATCAGAGGGACAAGTCAATATCGGAGGTCTCTTGGCAATCTCTTCAACATGTCTATAAGTGCTCATCGGCGAGACTTCACCATGTTGGAGGGAGTCACTTGGGAGTCTCTTTGGCATTCTGATGAATGGTTGGAAGGGAAGTTTCATGGAGACATGAGGATATCAGCGGGACCTAAAATGTGGTCCCTTTGATATTTTGATGGATATGTATCATGAGATAATATGATATCGCGCGATACCTTGAGGCTTGTCCATTTGAAATTTTGATAGGATGTTCACGACGTTGGTGTGTTGGTATCAGAGAGACATATTGTTATCGATATCAGTTGTTTAGAATTCCCTTTGATATCCCAATGGGAGGAAGGATCACTTCATTGAAGAGACATGTGATTTTCGGTGAGAAGACAAGATTAGTCTCTTCAACATTCTGATGAGACTTTGTCGGTAATATTTTGTCATATCAAAAGGATTTGCTACATTTTCCCTTCAACATCTCAATAGGATGGAGTGATAACCGTATCAGGGTGGCAGTGAGAATTCAGAGAGACATGGTTTTATGTTCCTTTGAAACATTTTGATGGGCTTTTGACAATGGAAGAAGGTGACATTTAGTTTGTTTGTGACTATTTGTCTAGTATGGAAGTTGGAACATCGATTTTCTAGAAACGCTTGAGAAATTTGTATGTAATGCAATAGTGCATTGAGTAGCAGGATGATCAAAGCAATTGTAAGGGAATATTTTCGGATTCGTTCTTTTAATAAACACTTAAAAGATCATAGCTCTATAACTTGTATGTAATTTATGTTTAATGATAATACAAGAGATCTCTGCTTTGGTGTGTGGGTTTTTTCCTGAGAGGTTTTCCCACATAAATCCTATTTTGATGTTTTATTGTCTATTCTTGTTTCATCTATGTGCATATTTATGTTCTGTAATTGCAAGTTTTGAAAGGTTTTATGTATCTCTCTACTAAAGATTAGTATTAGGAAGGTGTTTTTCGCAGTCTACTTTCCTTTCAAATCTAACTGATGATTACTTGATTGATAGTGTCGTTCAAAACAGGTAGGTACCTTCAAGTATATAGAGCCCCTAGAAGGAGTGGTTAAAGCTTTAAGTAGCTTGTTGGACATTAGCCAGGCATTGAGTCCCTTGAGCAATGACTAAGAGATTTAAAGTAGTTTTACCCACTTTTTTATTGAGATATTATACTTGGCAACATAGTTTAGTGCAAGAGATGCACACCATACTCTAAAGAACTTTACTCACCATATGAACTCCCTTGAATTGAGACAAAAATCTCCAGCTTGTATAAGTCACTTGTAGCTTTTCGAGGAGAGGGTGATTGGATCATCCTTCCATTTCTAAAGGCCACTATTTGTCCATTTTCGAAAGACTTAAGTGTATACACTCAAAAGGGTGTCCCTACCTTACTTCGAAGGAGCTTCCTGTTGACTTTCTCTTTCTACATATTTGTCCTTGATGTCAAAACTGATAATATGGCAAATTGGCTTTGGCATGTTTATTGGTTCAGTTCTAGAACTTTGGTGTTATGATTCATGGCATTGATATTGTGATACTCCATTCAATAGCTTGGCTATGGACATAATTATTGCTTTGGTTTACATTCATATTTGTTATATCTTGTGGTACTAATTAGGCTGAGCTTCATGTGCAAATAAAGGTTATCTTGCTTATACAGGTGATTGCATTATTACATCACTACTCAAATGGAAGGTAATATGTTTTTTGGTTCTATGGTATTTGGCTTCAGTTCACATGAGGAATATTGCTTGCTCACAGAGTTGCTACATAGTCAGATTTGTATTCTTGAGTTGGCTACTCTATATAGCTTCATAAGTAATGGTATTGCTTGGACTTTTCACATCATTTCTTACAAAGTGTATTTTGACATATACTTGGGCCTTCACATTTCATATTTTACACATATCTTGGCATATGGTTTATTAGTGATATAATTTTTTGGTAAATGCCTTGGTCGACATTAAGACATTTCTATTTGTTTTTAAAGTGCATTGTTTTAGCACTTAAGGTCGACAATATTCACTATGGTTTTTATAAATATCACTTATAAAGTGATTGGCAAGTTGGCATTTCCTTTGGCTTTTGATTGAAGGTCGGTCATATTTTATTGTTATCGGGCTTATACATTGCACAACAGTTAAATACACGTTATTTGAAGACTTGGGTTGTCCGCATATGTATTACACTTGTATTGCTTACATGGTGGCAACAATATTATTGTTTCAATGAGCATGTTGATTGTATTGACACGATGACTTGGATAGCACGCGTGGCTTATGATTTGGCACTCATTTAATGCATCATTTTGTCGATTACATGGATTCCAAAATGATTGTAATATGATTTTTCGATTTCAATTTTCATTCATTTTGTTTTGGGGTTTCAATGAAGGAGGAAAAAGGGTAAACAAAAGATTTATTTCATTGTGTAAACACAGTGAACCCTAGTAGTGCCACCATGAAGGTTGTGAATTCATAGTATACAACTAATTTTTGAGCTGAAAGCTGGAAGAGCTTAGTGAGGTCATTATGAAAGTTTCACATAGTCAGCTGGTAAAAGTTTGGCCACCTTGATAGGTAATTGGTTTTCGGTTTGAAAGATCTTTTGTTAGTTTCAAATATAACCGTTTTTATGGTTAAGATTTTGACGGAGATTAGAAATGTGTTAAAGATTAATCTTAGTTTTTACTAACCCGAGTCTGCTCAAGGGTTTTATCATTTTCAGTGGCTATACATTGAATTTCTTTGGATATTCTTAAAACCCATTATGGGTATCATGACTTAACTACATTATCTACTAGTTTATAAACCCTGGTTATTGAATACGGGTTTTTGAAAAGGATGGATAACTGTTTGTAAACATTGTATATATACTTGGCAGAAACATATGACACGATGATGAGATGAAATAGTCTGAATAGAGCATTTGTTGGTTATATCATTGTTATATCTACAATATTTGAGAAGAGGAAAGAGGGTTTTTATTGTGTAAAATATTTGGTTCTTATAATAGAGATATCATTCATATTTATGAGAAATTATTGTGGTACTATTATGAACAGTTCATATTGTAGTTGGAATCATTGAATATCTTTTATATTTCTATATTCATTAATGATTTTGGGATTGCAAATAAAGTGCAGTTGTAAAGTCATTGGTGGTTTACATTTTAGAGAGTGACTTTGTGCATTGAGGGGTTGGTGCTCCTATGAAGTTGGTGCTTCAGAAAAGGTGTTGAGTTGTTGCTCCACCATTGTTACAGAGTTGGTGCTCGTTGATTATTGAAAAGGAAATTTTAATGAGTGGTTTCTTATACCCCACGAGGGTTTTTCCACTAAAGAAATTTTGTGTTATGTGATGTTATTTGTCTCTCATTTTGTTTCATGTTAATGTGCTCATTTAGTCAATGCTCTGATACTTTTAGTGTGTTCAAAAGGTTCATATTTCAAAATGTTCAAGTCTATCATGCAAAGTTAAAATTGTTCAAATCTAATTTAAAAAAAAAAACCTTCCGTAAAGCAAGTTAAATTTGCATTGGGCAAAGTTGTAGTTCTATTTCAAAAGAATAAACAAGATTGTTCACACATTAATTGAAAAATATCACATGATGCTTTTAATATGAGTTGTAAATATTAGTCAAGTTTCATGTCAATCTGATCTAAAGTGTTAATGTTCACTTGCATAAACAAATCTGTCACATTGGGTTAAAATTAGTAAAAAGTTTCATTGTGCATTCAAAGTCAAAAGTTAAAATTGTTTCACTTTGATTCACCCCCCCTCTTAGAGTAAATCCACTTCCAACACTTCCAAGTTGCGGGCTTGAAAGTGTCACCATTGGCCAATTTGACCTTTAGAGATAATATTGTTTGATATCTTTCGATGTTATTACCAATTTAAACATGGGTTGATTTTTGCTCCTTATCATCAAAACATGTCAGTTAATTTTTTGTACTTTGATTAAAGTGCTTTATCAATTGCCAAATCTCAAACAAATATTCTCAAAACAATCAAATCCACCAAACATCTCAAAATTGCAAACTTGTCCAAGCTGTTGTTAAAACAAAACTAGAAATTCTAAAAATAGGGCCACTATTGATATTCCAACCACTTTTTTCTTGAATTTTGCCGCTATTGTACTAAATTTTGACCATTGTTGACCTAATTTTTAGTCAATACTAACCTAAAGATTGTCACTTTTGAAAAATCCGTTGTTATTGCCTTAACTGTTTCACTAGTATTGTGAAGAGTATTGTGTCGCATATCAATTCAAAAGATTATAATCTATACAGTGGTTGTGTATGTGATTCATTAAAGGTTGACGTCTCATGTTGTAAGCCTTTGAGGCAAGATAGTGAATGTAATTATAGGTAAGTGTAGAGAGATGGGGGGCCAAAAAGGGGTCTTCAGTGGCCACTTTTTTCTAAAATCAGGAAATATTGACCTTGGATGAGAAATTGAGGATAGTTACACTCAAAGTTTTAAAATGTAACAAAAACAATGCTCATAGTGCTCTGAGTCTACTTTCTAAACTACTAGTTTTTTTTTTTAAATGGTAGAGATTAAGGGGTTCAAAAAAGGGAGCCACAAAAATTGGTGTTATTTTTGTCAAAAAAACATAACATGCATCTTTTGTGGATACCTCAAAAGGTTAACCTTTTTTGGTATTTTTAAAATCACTTTAGTGAGAAATTAGCTAACAACGTGTAGTTTATGGTCAATTTTTCTAATAATTTTTTAATGAATATTTGATTTTTTACTAATTTTCAAAGTGGACACATCCTTAAAAATAGAGTTTTGGTCATGCCACCCCTATAATTTTTGAAAAATAATCAAAAATCATTTTTTTTTAATAAGTGTAGAATGGAGTCTAGTTTATAAAAATGTAATTTATTTGAAATTTCAATGAACGGTTAAAAAATAAAGGAAAAAATACCAAACATTGGTTTTTGGCAAAAAACAAACACACAAACAAAAGAAATTGAAGATGAAAGCCTTAACACTGTCAAAATGTGAAAAAAATTACATCGTTAAATAGCTAAGAGAGAGCCTAGCATTACCCAAGTGTTCAATTTACTCGATCCTGAAGCACGTGCAAACCTTATGGCTAGCACGAATGAGATTATGTGAAATCCTGTAAAATATGCAAAAACACGTCTTTGGACATTGGGAAGGCACTCCAAGCCTTTGGGTTGTAAATACAAAGCAAATCCAATCCTAAGGCTTGGGGATTCCCAAAGAAAGACATAACACAAGCATGTTATAATGCACTCACATTATGTTTTGTATTGAAACTTGTTCATTGTCAATGAATTTAAAAAAATGTGCCAAAATGCATTACCAAAATGTGCCAAAAAGCATTGCCAAACTGTGTGTGTGTGTTATATCGTGCTCATGTTTTGTGAATGCATTGGAAAAATGTGAGTGCATTATAATGCACTTGTTTTTGGTCTACGTTGAATTATTTTTCTCTCTTTTTTTTCTCTTTCTTCTTGTTTTTTTAGGGAAACTATATACCTGAAATAAACATTTAAGTTGGCATTTACATATGGACATTTACTTAATTATACTTTAAGTTATATTTCATGTATATAGTTTCAAGATGTTTGAGAGTGGTTTCAGATCTCTAGGAGTTATAATGCAAATTCTAGTTTTTGGAAGATCTTAAAAAAATTTAGATAGTTAAATTTTAGTAATCAACATGTCAAATTTTAATAATCAAGAGGTCAAATTTTAGTAATTAGTAAGTTGTATCATATTTCTCTCTCATTATGTATCCCATATGTTCTAGACCTCTCTCTCACTCTCTCTTTCCCTCTCTACTCTCTATCTTTCCATTCTCTCTCTCTCACTCCCCCCTTTATACTTCTCTCCCTCTCCCTCTTTCCATCTTTCTATCTATCTATCTCTCTATCTCACCTATGTCTCCCTCTCGACCTCTTTCCTTCTTTACTCTCTTTGTCTAGCTCTCTCTCACTCTCTCTTTGTCCCTCCCTCTCTCCCCCTCTATCTCTCACTCTCTCCTCTCTATCTCACCATTCTCTCTTCATCTCTCCCACTTTCTCCATTTCTCTATCTCACTATTCTCTCTCTACTTATCTTTATCTCACCCCTCCCTTTTTACCTCTCTCTCTCTCTCTCTAATCTCTATCTCACCACTCTCTATCCATCTCACTCTCCCTACCTCCATCTCACCCTCCTTCCCTCTCTACTCTCTCTCTCACCTATCTCTCCCTCCCTACCTACCTATCCCTCCATCTCTCCTTCCCTCTCTGCTTCTCTATATCTCCCCTCTCCCTCTCTCTACCTACCTCTCCCTCCATTACTCCCTACTCTCTCCACTCTATCTCACCATTCTCTCTCTCACACACACCTACATCTCCCTCCCCATCTTTCTCTATCTAACCATTCTCTCTCTACATCTCTTTATCTCACATGTCCCTCTTTACCTCTCTCTCACTCCCCTCTCTCTCCCACCCTACCTCTCTTCATCTCTCCTAGCCCTCTCTCTCTCTACTTCTCTTTATCTCTCCTATCCCCCTCTCTCTCTCACACACACACGCACTCACCTCTATCTCCTCCCTACCTCTCCCTCCCTCCCTTCCTCCCCTCTCTACTTATCTCTATCTCTACCTCTCCTTTCCTCTACTTATCTTTATCTCCCCTCTCCATATCTCTCCTTCCATCTCTCTCTCTCTCTATCTCACCTATGTCTCCCTCCCTACCTCTTTCCCTCTCTACTCTCTATCTCTCCTCTCTCTCACTCTCTCTCCCTCTTTTCCCCCATCTTTTTCTCTCACTTACTCCTCTCTATCTCACCTCCCTGTATCTCTACCTCTCTTTCCATCTCTACTTATTGGTATATCCCATTTCCCTCTCCTGACATACCTCTCTCTCTATCTCTCTATCTCACCTATGTCTCCCTCTCTACCTCTTTCCCTATCTCTCACTCTCTCC
>VDFB02175097.1:0-21337 GCA_007258455.2 Sequoia sempervirens | reverse complement strand
AAACCTTCATTTTAAAACGGCGAAAAGTTAAGG
The DNA here is from genome assembly GCA_007258455.2 of Sequoia sempervirens. NCBI lineage: Eukaryota > Viridiplantae > Streptophyta > Pinopsida > Cupressales > Cupressaceae > Sequoia > Sequoia sempervirens. The sequence continues at coordinate 21,304 of VDFB02175097.1, read as the reverse complement.
GCGGCAGCCTGGGACGGGAAACCCGGAGGCCCGGGCCCGGAAGGTCCGACCTCCGGCGGATGGGTTCGAGGCTAGGATCCGGACGGAGACGGAGGGTCTCGGGCCCGGTGGTGTTCTTCGCCCTGTGCGAAGAACACCCGCGACACGGGAAAGTTCCGGGTGGTGAAAAATGATGATTCCGACGGGCCGCGAAAAATTCAAGGACATGGGTTTGGGGCGCGATGGAGAGAGTGTCTATTTTATGCCATTTAATTTGTTGTTCAATTCATCTAAACCCTCAAAATGCTCAAAAATAACGGAGAGCGAACGAGGATGGCCTACCTCCAACTCGCCAAGCGGGACGATGGTCGGATGCACTGGCAGAGTTGACGGAACGACGCTGGGGTCGACGATCGTGATGGTGAAGTTTGCAGTGGTCTCCAATTCGGTCACTGCTCCCATTCGTTGAATTCGCAAAGTTAACAATGAAGTCGGGGACCACGGTTTATATACCCAACCGCTCATTAATGCCGCATTTAATGCATCGTACGTCCGTGCCAAAAGTTGTTGAGATTCAAATTCGAGTCGGCGGCGGCAACGAGGGCCTCGGGATCCGGCAGGCGGGAGCCTGCGCAACAACGGCCGCCGTATGAGTTTTGGCGACCTCGGACAGCGGCGGCGACGGAGTGGCCGGGTCCCGGATGGCGGGGTGTAGCGAAGAGTTCGCCGCCGTGGCATTTTGCACTTTGTTTGAACGGCGGCGGCGACAGGGACCACGGGGCCCGGAGGGCGGGCGACCAACGGGCGATGGCCGTCGTGGACGACAATCATTGGGCGGAAGCCCGGGCGAAGACTTCCGCCTGCCGGGGCCCGGAGGAGCGGATGCCGGCCGGGAAATCCCCGAAAAAGCAACGAACGGCAAACGGTCGGGCGGACTCCGGAGGGTGGAAGGATGCGCCAAAAATGCCGCAGGGGCGGCAAAAGCAGGAGGGAAACCCGAAAGGGGAACCCCGGAGGCCCGGGCCCGAAGGCGCCCAGGGCCACCCAGAGCCCGAAAGGCCTTAAGGAACACACAAGCCCCCGGAGGGCAGGAAAGCAAAAGGGAAACCATGGCCGACGCTAGAATGAAACTTTTAGGGCAAGATCGGCCAGACGGGACGTCAAAAAAGAGGGGCACGCAAAATGAGGTGGCCCCAAAAGACCCGACATGGTCAACAGAAAAGAGGGTCCCCGTTCTGAACGGGGCGTGTGTGCTGAGGGCACAACACCACTTCACAGGCTCTAACACATCATATAGGGTCCTTTCATGAGAAAGAACTTTAGAATCAACACCTTCTATAGTTTATGAGAAGAGTTTAGACAAGGAGCAACTTGTTCCTTTTTGAATATTTGCAGTTGTCACCACCAAGAAGACAAGGCAGAGAAATAGAAAGGCCAGGGACAACATGTGTTTATTCCAGAAGAGCCAAATCTACTCCTCCATCTGTGGGATCACACATTGTTGTTCCGTCTTTGGTTTCCTCTAGAGTGCAAGTAAATTCACATCAGCCACCTCCAATGGCCACTCCAAGGAATCAACCCTTTGTTGCTTTTAATGGAGGGAGCCCCCTGAATTTGGAACAGCACAATGATATTCCAATGGCAGCCTTGAAAAGTCTGCCAACTTTCATGGGAGAAGATCAGACTACCCCGGTTGAACACATGCGAGATGTGGCTTCGTTATGTGGAGTCAATCACATAACTCAAGAGGATGTTGCTGTGAGATTATTGGATGTTTCACTGAAAGGAAGGGCTGTACAATGGTATAGGGGCTTATCAGTCAGTTTAATTGCAACTTGGGACAAATTTGGAGACAAGTTGCATAAACAATTTTAGGACAGGTCTGATAATTTGTCCTTGTTGGAACAATTGACTACGATTAAGAGGGCCCCTCAGGAGCAGATGAATGACTTCAATTTTAGATTTCAAAGAACCTGGGATAGAATCCCTGCAACAGTGAGGCCTTCACCTAAGTACACCTTCCTGTATTATCTTAGAGCTATAAACAATGATATTTGAGTTATGATACAATCAATGGGTGGTGTTTCTCTACCAGACACATTTGAGGTAGTAATCAGAGTAGAAAATAGCCTAATACAGGCTGGTAAACTTGCTCCTAGGCCACCAATGCCTATATTTCCAAAGATTCATGCAAATATCCCTTTGCAGATACCACCTTTTGCACCCCTGCCACCTGTTCCAACTGCTGCAACACAAGAAAATGTTGTTCCAAGTTCTTCAAATGAGTTACAGGAAATAAAAAGTCTATTGTAGACTTTTGGTAATAAGCTTGTAAACTTGGAGAAGCAACAATCATATAGTAGGCCTTATCAATAGCAGAGTTCAGTTTAGCAACAAGCATATCAAGGTAATAGACAAGCTTACCAAGGTAATTACCAGGGGCCAAGGTAGAATGTGAACACAAGACCTTTTCAGGCTTATGCTCCAGCACTTGTTAGTACAGTCAAGGATCTAATACCAATTCAAAATAACTTAGCAGTAGATTATGAGTGGCGTTACCCCTGTAACCAACCTCACAATCAAGCACTAATGGTACAAAATGCATCAAGCTTACAACAACATGCACTTAATGAGTCACCTCCACAACACCAAGATCAGTTTGCAAATGATGCTACCCTACTCAACTAGCAAGGTGAAGAATTCTATGGATTGAATGTAGATAATTCCTCAGCTGTAGCTAACACTAGGGCAAATAAAAGGGCTTTCGAGCTTGATCAAGCAGCCGACAGAGGAAAGGCATCAACTGTTGAACCATCTACATCTCAAGCGACTAGTGGTTCACAAGGAAATCAACAACTCCTACTGAAGGAGTAGCCAAAATTGCAAGCTAATCATGCTGGCATAAAGGTCCATCATAAGGTAAACCCAACAATACCCTTTAACATTCTTGATAGTATGAAAAGGAAAAATGTAATGATGCCTATGTAGGATTCATTAGTCATCTCAGGTCAAAAGGATATGTTTCAGTCAGCCTTGACAAGTTTGAAAATGTCTGATGAATCTGAGTCTCTAATAGGTCAAGTTAGGACTGTTTTGACAAATAATCCTCAAGAAAATGATAAGCAGTCGAACAAAGAGGTAGGAAAAGAAGTCAAACCACCTCCCTTTTACGTGTCAGTGATCATTGGTGATAAGTTAGTTCATAACTGTATGGTAGATAGCGGAGCTAGTAGCTCTGTGATGCCAAAGCATATTGCTAACAAGCTTGGGCTAAAGTATCACCCTTTAGAGAAAGGAGTAATCCAATTGGATGATACCTCAATTAATACACTGGGCATCATTAAATATTTGAGTCTTACCCTTCATGCTTGTCCTAATTTTTTAGTTCCCCAAGACATATGTGTCATAGACCTTCCACCTTTCTTTTCCTTGTGCTTGGCAAGAGACTTTACAGCCAAGATAGGTGGTTATGTGTCAGCTGATTGGTCACATATGCTATTTAGAACAAGATATGGAACCAAGGTTACCATTAAATCTGAAAGATTGGCCAAGGATCACATTGAGCCATATAACCCAAGTCCCATCAATGCTGCTCCTGTTGCTATAGACACAAATTATGTCGTTTTCACTGACAGTGAGCTGGCAGCTACTCAATAACTTCAAGTAGAAGTTGTTCCTGATGTGTTTCTACATGAATGGGCAGTTGAAAATGTGTTGGAAAGTCCTAAAGACCTCATTCGAAATGCTGGTATGGGTAACTATGTCATACTTGAGCCTAACGCAGAGATTCCAAACCTTGAAAAAGATTTAGGCCAGCTACTGCAACAACAAGGTGGACTTTGGGAAATGTTCTTTGATGGTTCCAGAAGCAAGAATGGAGCAGGTGGAGGTGCAATGTTGATTGCTCCATAGGGTGATAAGTATTTTTCAACTTTTCATTTTTCTTTTGCATGTTCTAATAATACTGCTGAGTATGAGGGCCTTGTTCAAGGTCTTGAGTGGGCAAGGAAGAGAGGAATAACCTGCTTGAAAGTTCATGGGGATAGTGAATTAATTGTCAATGAAATAAGAGGCCTAAATGTTGCTAAAAATGACACACTAAAGTCTTATAAAAAGAGTGTGGAATATGCTTGAGGATTTTGATGCCTTTAACTTAGTGTCTATTCTGAGGAACCAGAACAAACATGCTGATAGACTTGCAACCATTGGAGCATAGTTTGATATTCCAAGTGACATTAGAAAAGAGAAAGTACATCAGTATGTGAAATTTGTAGTTAGACCATCAATTCCTAATAACAACATTCACTGGCAGGTTTTTGACAGCGATGAACAGATTCTATCTTTTTTGCTTGAAGAGGATCAGTTCTCCATGGTGAATCAAGCAAAACTTAAGCAGTAGTATGATGATCAAGTCATACAGCTAAAGACAAATAAATTACCGAAGGGTCTTGTCACCTTAGAGTCAATTTTCAGTATTGATGATTAGTTTAAAAATGGTAAAGATGGCTTGCAAATTAGACAAGAGTATTATGAATAACTGGAGATTTTCAAAGGTAAACTCCTTAAGATAGGTAAAATTTGTTCACATGAAGATAAACAATTTTTTGTTGTCTTATGCCAAGAATTTCATGATGTCTTTGATTGGGAATACTCAGATTTGAAAGGGTTTGATCCCCATATTACTCAACACACAATTGAGTTAGAACCTAATGCTAAGCCAGTAAGGCAGAAACAAAGGCCCTTGAATCCCAAGTTTGAGCCTTTAATGATTAAAGAGCTGACCAAACTAGTTGAGGGGGGTATCATCTTTCCTATTAAGCATACTTCATGGGTTTCTAACCTTGTACCATTTCAGAAGAAGAATGGTGAAATAAGACTTTGTGTAGACTCTAGGGATCTTAACTGAGCATCTTTGAAAGATCACTACCCGCTGCCCTCCATGGAACAAATCTTACAAGTAGTTGCCAGTTCTAAAAGATTTTCCTTGTTAGATGGTTTTTCGGGCTATAATCAAGTGCTGGTTAAAGAGGAAGATCAGTTAAAAACTGCTTTTACAACTAAGTGGGGCACCATGCTATACAAAAGTATGCCTTTTGGTTTATCTAATGTTGGTGCCATGTTTCAGAGGGCCATGGACATGGTGTTTCAAAGTTTGATCAATAATATTATGCTGATTTATTTAGATGACATTACTATTTATTCTAAGAATGCCGATGAATATTTGTCACACCTTAAGCAAGTTTTTGCGAAATGCAGAGAGCTTGGTATATCTCTCAATCCTACAAAAAATATTTTTGCAGTTCATGAAGGTAAACTGTTAGGCCATATAGTATCAAAGGATGGAATTACTATTGACCTTGAAAGAGTTAAAGCCATACTTGAGGTGCCATTACCCAGTCACAAGAAGGGTCTACAAAGCTTTTTGGGGTGAATCAACTTTTTGAGAAGGTTCATCCTAGATGTCTCAAACCTGTTACAGCCTTTGACAGCTATGTTAAAGAAGAATGCAGTTTTCAGTTGGACTGGAGAAGCAAAACACAATTTCGAAGAAATCAAGGAAGCTTTAGCATCAGCTCCGACATTGGTAAATCCGTATTTCTCTAAATACTTCTTTTTGTATGCTTTTGGCAGCACTAGTTCAATCTTTACAATGTTCGTTTGAAAAAATAATGATAATTTAGAACAACCCATAGCTTTCTTTAGCCAAGTACTTGTTGATTATGAAGAGAGGTATACTTTTGTTGAGAAACATGTTCTTGCTATGATCAAAAGCCTAAAGAAGTTTAAGCCTCTAGTTTCAAACAATAAGATTCATATTCTGGTTGCACACTCAAGTGTGAAGGAATTTTTGTTGAATAAAGATCTGAATGAAAAAAGGGTAGGGTGGATCACTAAGGTTATGGAATATGATGTGGATATCAAGATTACCAAACTGATTAGAGGTAAAGGTCTCTATGAACAGCTTGCTACGGGGTCAAGCAGTGAAAATGAATTAGGAAAGGATGTTGTGTTTGCTAATACAAATGAGTCTCAGGATGCTCAAGATGATGTGCCTATGGTAACAATTAATTGAGTTCAAGACATGACCCAATTTTTACAAACTGGTGAGTGTCCATTAGGTTTGAATAGAGCCAAAAGAAGATACTTCAGACTGCAGTCCATACCATACGTGCTGGTAAATAATGTTCTTTTTAAAAAGGATTTAAATGGTGTTTTGTTAAGATGTATTCACAGTGATTAGATTGAAAAGGTACTTCATGAGTTTCATGATGGAGCTGCAGGGGGTCATTTTTCTCCAAGGAAAACTACTTGGAAAATAATGAGAGATGGTTACTACTGGCCCAGCTTATTTAAGGATGCATATGCTTGGTCAAGAAAGTGTATCAAATGTGCCTTGTTTGCAGGAAAAGAAAAGTTTCCTGTTATGCCTCTACATCCAATTCAAGTGGAGCAGCCCTTCATGAGATGGGGGATCGACTTTATTGGGTCGATTAATCCACCATCTAGTACTGGTCACAAGTGGGTGCTCACTACTATGGATTATTCCACACAGTGGACAAAGGCGATAGTGTTGAAAGACGCAAAAAAGTCTTCAGTTTTGACCGTCTATGAGGATATAGTCACCAGATTTGGAGTTCCTGACTCTATCATATCTGATAATGCTCTAGAATTTGTAGGTCTAAGAGTAACTAATTGGGCCGTTAAACATGGAACTCATTTGAATACATCCTCAAATTATTACCCTTCGGGTAATGGTTTAGTTGAAAACACAAATAAGAATCTCGTTAGGATTATCAAAAGAACAGTGGAGGATAATCAAAGGACCTGGCACATTAAATTAAAGTATGCACTTTGGATAGACAGAGTGACTCCTAAGGGGCCTATTGGTAATTCACCATATGTGCTCATTTATGGTAAGGAGGCTAGGTTACCTTTATCCATAGAGCTTCCAGCTTTAGACATTGTTCACTAGTTGGAGATGTTTGAGGAACAGGACCCAATGTCTGTGAGATATGCGGAGCTCATGGAGCTCCAGGAAGTGAGAGACAAAGCAATGAAAGCTTTGGAGTATCATCAGCTCCAAACAAAGAAGACATTTGACAAGAAGGCTACGAAAAAAAATTTCAAGGTGGGAGATCTCATGCTGAAATGGGATGTTCTGAAAAGCAGGTTGGACCATCATACCAAGTTTGACAACATGTGGACAGGTCCATTTATTATTAAACACTGCAAAGAACACAATGCTTATCAACTAGCCACAATAGAAGGTGAAGTACTTCCTATCCAGTAAATGGGATACACCTCAAGCCTTGTTTTCAAGTCTGATGAGTTCCTCTATTGTACATATTAGATTAGGTTTTATGTTTTCCATAAGTGTTGTTCTAGAATAGTAGATATTTTCTTTTAGTTTCCCCTATATTGTCATTTTTTTTGGCAACCTGTTGTGTTCTATGGGTCTCAAGCGAGTTGCAGCCATGTGCAAAGCTGATGTTTTATTTGTTTTATGAGCTTCCTAATGACTCTATGCCCAACGGACAAGTTTTCGCTATTGGTTTCTATGTTTAGCAGGAAAACATCTAGCTGAGGTCGCCAGAAATGTTGCCCAATTTTCACCTACGGGCTCAATCAGGGAGGATAAATCATGTGATAGATGTTCAAGAAGGCCAAATGGAACATTCACAACAAGGGAAAAAATCATACATCAGATGCTAGGTCACAGGGAACTTAGTTGGAGAGCCTGCCTTAGTCAAGTTTGACATGAAAATCCTCTAAGGAGAGATTCGCCAAGATCGTCATGATATCTTGCCGACCAACAAGGGGCCTCGCTGAATGGAGGCATCATCGCCAACAAATCTTACCGATAGGGTGTGATCTACATCGACAAAAAACAAGTGAAAAGGCTTGATTGGAGTCTCACGAGAGAATCAAAAGATCTCACCGACTCTAAAGGCTCTCCGGAGTAAAGTCAGAGTTGAGATGTCAACAATAAGGAAGAGTCTCGAATGAAGATCCCAATTCCAAAATTAAAGATCCTGAAGCATAGGTTTGGCGATCAGCGAAGTCTGTCGAAATAAAGTGCTCGGCATAGGATAGTCATCTCGAGAAAAGAATCTGCATAGCGAGGCGAGAGTCTGGCATAACTGGTATGGGAGAAGCAGCCAAGAGGTCATCATAATGACAATAATGTCTCCCCTTTGATAGCATCGCGAGATGCAGAAGTGAAACATGTGAAGATCTCGTATCAGAAAGTCACCCGACCTTGCCTTTGATGTAATACAAACAGTCCAGTACCGCAGGAGTCATCGGCGGGACGAGTTCACCAAAGAAAAGTCAAGTCACAAGATATCTCGAAGGCGACCGCAAGGAGCCTCCTAAAGAAGAAATTGTCTCGGCATAATGTCTCAGCAAGTCATCACCGAAGGATACTGACGCAGAGTAGTTTGAAGCTGCCGGAAGGTCTACATTTGAATGCGAAGGTCTCCCACAGCATACCAATATCGATAACAACTTCCTGATGCGTGAACAATCTCTGTCAACATGGTGTGGTCTTAGCGATGAAAGTAGATATTGGTATGACTATTGGACCTTGCTATGAAGTCTTCCCGACTTGCCAGAGTCTTGCCAAAAGAAATGTAAATCTTGGTAGAGTGGAATACGTTTGAGGTGACATCAATAAACTCCTGTCGACCATGAGGGGTGCATTCGGTATAGCATCTTGAGCTCGATGAGAGGCCCTGCCAATAGCGAAGAGTCTCATCGAATGAAATATTTGAGCTCGAAGTCTCCCCAAAATGGAGTTCGCCAAAGAATGGATATTTCGACATGATGTCTTAGCGAAGGAGTTGTGTCTTGCCAATGGTTTCAAGGATATCGATATGACTTTTGAAGCTCGATAAGAACTCTCATCAATAGTTCCATGTTATGCTAATAGCTGCAGAGGGGCATAATCGCATCAGTGAGACACTTACAGTGTCTCACCGAGATGCGATTCTGACTAAACAAGCTTTTGACTATAGGGATTCAATCCATGTGGAATGTGCCCAGCCAATCAGAGAGAGCTACGGGTGAATCGTTGGCAGCTTGACCAGTGCTAAGAAGATCAATAGAATGTGAATCGACATGGATCTGCTATGAAGTCAGAAGCATTCAAGGCAACTCGGCCGAAGAGGTTCAAGGAGAACACGAGGAACATAAGTAAATGTGTTTGGTAGCTACAAAAGATCTAAAGGCTTCTCCAGGGAATGACTCTTCACCGACATGGACAACGGGGATGCAATCGAACACAAAATTAGCTCCATTAAAATATCTAAGGGAGATGTTTTTCCAAAAAGTCAGATATTTTTTGTAAGCCCTAAGGGACTGAAATCTTTTTGTATATAAGGCATTTTTTTCCTTTTTGTAAGCAGTTCGAATAATGCATTCAAAAGAGTTAGTGATTTTTAGCAATCCTTCCTGGTGTATGCTTTGTAACTCACTTTGATTTTTGGAATAGAAAAGACAGACTTTCCTTGGCCTCTGTTGACACTTCAGTTTTCCATTACTGTTCTTACAAAGTGTTGTGCATTTCAGGTTAATAATCAAGTTATCTTGTGAATTCTTTGTTCCTTCACCAACTTTGTTGGTGTTTCGTATCGCTGTAAAGCATGCATTATATGGAATCACAAAATATGTTTCATAATCACATGGAATTCTATTCTATAGGGATTCTTTTCCTTACATTGAAAAGTCAATTGTGCATCCAAATACTGTTGTGATGTTAATCGTGGCTCATAGAATTTGAGTGGTAACCAATCCTTATGATCATCAATTTTCAACGGTATAGATTCCATTAATCTCCATCAGTTGGTGTATCACCCTTGGATTCGTTTAATTGCATGTACTCCTTCTCATACCATGCAAGATTGATGATAGTCTAGGTGAGCACCAAAGTCGGCCTTCTCTGGGAGAGTTCATTTCAACTTTGGGTGACCTATAATGAAGAAATGATCATGTTTCTCTAGAAAGCTCCAGTTTATAACTTTGCATAGGGTGTTTTGAGAGTACTTGATTATAAAACAATGATTTCCTTTATTGGCAAATATTTTGGTACATTGGTACTTATTAATGGTATATATCAGAAAGACTCACCTATCTTAGGGGCAACATGTTGAGATAGTGAATTGACACTTTCATTTTCTTCCTCATGCACAATTTGGGTTCTCCTCTCACCTCCATGCGAACTTGATGCTTGCTTGTCTGGACACTTCCATGCTGGATGACCAAATTGGTTGCACTGATAACATCTATCTGGGAAGGTATTTGACCCTCACTTTCTTCCACCAAACCTACCTCTACCACTAGGTCTTCTACCCCTGAAATTACCTCTTGATTCACCACTTTTCTCTTGGCGGCTGCTTGACTCTCCTTGTTGCTTTTGTGACTGTCCTCTTGCACCAAATTTTCCTCTACCTCTAAAATTATTTCCTCTGCCTCTTCCTTGCTTCTCTTGTCTCCTTTTTATCCTTTCCTCTACCTTTACAACCAACTAGAAACACTCTTCAACTGTCCTCGGTGTAATGAGACCAATTTCATTTGAATGTTGAGCCTTAGCCCATTTAGATATCTTGCTACCTTTTCTACTTCATCTTTAGTATGTCCTGCTCTAATACTTAATTTATGGAACTCTTTAGTGTATTCTATAACATCTAACTCATTTTAAAAAAACAAATTGTAGTTTCCTAAAGGTATGAATTGCATAATCTACAGGCAAAAATTGTGCTTTCACCTTAGCTACTATTCTATTCCATGAACTTATCTTAGTCTTTCCTTGCTTCACTCTTTCCTCTTGAACATAGTTCCACCATGTTAGGGAAAGGCCCTTCAACTTGGGTTTTGCAAATTTCACCTTCTTATTATCTTCTATTTCCTCAAATTCAAACAAATTTTCAAGAGCATCTATCCAACCCAACATTTCTTCATTGTCCATATTTCCACCGTACATAGGAACTTCCACTTTCACCTTAGGAGTATCCCCCTTGATAGCCTTCAGCATCCTAACCATTATTGTTATTTCAAGGTTCATTTCCTATTCATCTTCGACTCATCCTTGAGGGTTTTCACTCTCACCCTCATCCTCTTTGTCACTTTGGTCACCACCGACCATACCTCTTCTTTGGTTTTTCTCCAGGGCCACAATTTTGGCAATTGAACTTTCATGAAACTCCTTATATAGTCTCACCTCTTTAGCATATTGCTCCTTTAGTTCTTTGACTTCTCTAGCCGTTGGATTTCTCTTTGGAGGCATCTTTCTTATTCAAGCTTTCAACTACTTTTCCACTTCTCAATCAGAACCTATGCTTTGATACCACTTGATGTAGAGCAAGGTGGAGTATGTTCACACAACACAATTTAATCACTTCAAGATTTCAAACCCTAACTATGGTGGTTTCACACCTAATCTCCTATTTCTCATTATAGGTCTCCAAACTTGGTTTCTCAAGAATATCTTTTATAGAATTCCATTAATCCACAAACCATTGACCATCTCAGACACCCATTAGGCCCCTTTACAACATATCTCATTTGGTAATAGGGTTCTTTTAGAACAAATTCTTTAAACTAGGTCTGCTACATTGCTCCAAGGTTAAATTAGGCCACTTTTCCAAAAAAAGTATATCAAATTGAATCACCAATTATCACAACTCCACTTCATAGGCTCTAACACATCATATAGGGTCCCTTCATGTAGTTTTCATCACAAATTTGTTGTCTTATAAAATCTATAACCTACTTAACATTCCTAAGCCTAACACATGAGGATGTTAGGCTAAGGCAAGCTCAAATCCACCCCAAACTCCATCTCCTTCTCTCACAAACCCAAAAATAATTGAAAGAACACTACATCCCTCCATTCCACCAGGTTTGGCCAAATTTCAATGGTGAAATGGATTGCAAATCATTATTTTTGGCTTCAAACCCTTAACCCTAGGGTTTTCAAGCAATTTACAAAAAATCACCTCTAAATACCTTAAATATTGATGAAATTCAAAACAATCAATGCCAAATCATAGTAGATATATTGTGTTAATCATTCACATGCATTTCATATCATGAATTAGTAGTACAGAGCCACGCTATGCACAGGAAATGTAGAAAACATGAAAAATTTATAGAAAATAGAGCTAGTTTATTAGTTTCTCCACCAAAATCACATCCAAAAGTTTCCTCAAAGTTTGTGAGGCATTTTTAAACATGTTCCAATAGAAAACCAATGTTTTTCAACTAATTTTCAAATAAATGACCGTTCACCTTCCCAAAATAATAAAAATTGCAAAGTTGCACGAGCTACTTTTGCAACATTTTACCAAAATTGACAAAACTAAACAACTAGACCCTATATGACTTGAATACATCAAAAATAGTGTCAATTAGACCTTATTACATGAAAAGTGTGATAAAACATCTCAAACCCAACATTAATCACTTATTTATATCAAATGACCAAAATTGACATGGTGCTCCTACACCAAGGATTAACTGCTTACTCTGGCTATCCTTCACTACCTGAAGTGTCATGGTGACCAAAAATATCTAGTTTGCAAAAAAAATTATTTACCTCCAACTCTTGAGGGTCCTTAGTACGTGTTCTGTTGATAGGATGGCCTGCTTCCACTATAGGTTTGAGTGGCCTGCTTTAAAGGTGTTGCTTGTTGTCATTTGATGAGAACCAACTCATTAGAAAAATTCTGCATGAGACTCTTCATGTCACTGATGTTTGTTGCTACAGAAGAAGAGCCCAACATGATAGACTGTGAGGTGGGGTATACATACATGGATTGCGATGTAGCGGATGTCATCAATTATGTAGCAAAATTTCTTGGAGTAGCTTCTTCCCAAGGACTACTAGAGATTTCTGCAAACACAGGCATTGAAGGTCGTGGTGGAAGCTTCCCAACATCAGTCAAACTATTTTTCGCATGCACAACTAACTCGTATGCATTGGGTAAGATATCCCCTCCCATGGAGGTTATCATCACTGAAATATCTGAATTGAAAGCCTTTAGGTAGAACATAAATGCCATCACAGTTGGAGGTCAAGTAGTCACAATGGATTCTTTGCCAAGTTTTATCGAACCTGGTGTTGAAGTTGCTCATGGCCTCTTGTGGGGATCTTTTGATGGTGATCAGTTGATGTAGCAACAAAGAACGATCTCCCTTCTCTGAGAAGTGTTCAAACAACCTCTCTTTGAGTTGATCCCAAGAGTGGATAGAATCGAAGGCCAAAGATTGATACCAAGTTGGAGCCTTTGTTTTGAAAGAGGTGGCTAACAACCTAAGAGCAATATTTTCCTCCACTATGTTATGTACCTTACATACCTCTGCTATATCTTGAGGGTGTTCGAAGGGGGTTTTGAAGTCTTCTCCAAAAGAATTTGGACTACCCTTGAGGGTTTTAGTAGGTATGGTAGGCCATATGTCTAGGGGTGTAGGTGGTTGTAGCGAACTACCACTATCCCAGGTTATGAAATTTCTAGGAGTAGGGGCAGCTATATGAGCCATGGAGAATAGATTCCTATGAATCATGTATACGGGCATTCTAATTTGGAAAGTTTCACCTCCAAGTGGAGTAGATACGGATCTAAGCTTTGGGCTCTCACTCCTTGGTCTATCACTCCTTACAAGTGATATTGAACCTATAAGTCTTTTTCTCCTAGATACTGAGGCTGGTAACTGGGAGTATTGGAAATGGCCTCTTAAGGATGCTCTTGTTTGGATTCTAGGCATGAAATTTCTAGCTTCTTTCCTTGACCTAATTTAAGAAATATTTTTGACATCTAATACGGCATTCAGAGAACTTTGGGTCCCATCGGGCATGCCAGAAAAATATCTATTGATAATCAAAGCTTGTACTTCTCTAAAAACCTTACGTAAAATTCCACGGTGGGAGACTGATTTGTGCCTCACTAAATACCTCTAATAATTTTATAAAAAAATAGCTCTTCTCTAAGTTTTGGAGAAAAGGGTAGAAGAAAATGTAAACATAAAACATAAAATGATGATGTACGAAAGGTTTTACAACATTTTAAACCCAATCTTTCCTATGAATGATATTTTAGACAAAGAACACCACAACCCTTCATTGTTGGGAAGAGAACGAAGAGTAAAGGCTAACTACAAGAACAGTGTAGTCTTTCAAATCTCCCCGTAGGAAGTGTTCATTAAGGTTTGATCAAGCATAAAGATTTCCAAGGTTAACAGAAAAATATTCAAAAATTACATAAACCCTCTCTCTTCTTAAAACATAATATAACAAAATAATAACCCTTTAGAAAAATAGAGAAATTCACAGACATAGTCCAATTTTCAAAGGTTATTATCCTACCATATAATCTTACATCATGAAAATTAACTACTCAAACTATTTGAATTTAACTTAACATAGTGTTTCATTCTAATTGAAAATATAAAGAAAGAACTTGATAAAGGCCATATCATGCACAATCTCAAATATTTTTTTCAAATGGTTCATGCTTGAATATAAAATGAATTTTAAAATAAAGGTTCAATGCCAATTTGATAAAAGTTCAAACATAAACAATATAACAAGCCAGAGAAAAGTAGTTTTACAAATTTTACTTTTGAAAATAGTTCTATAACTTTAGAAAACTAAAGAAACATTTCCTAAGAACAAGAAACTGAAACTTGGAAATTGGTAGCCAATTTCTTTCTCTTTCCTCACATACTCCTTGTATTTCCAGAGTAGCTAGAAAAGAGAAGACTGCCACTAAGATTCCAAGTAATTTCTACTTTATGTCGCATTTGATAGGCCTACTCTCTCATCAGATCTTAAATGGCCGCGACAATATTTTCTCAATAATTCCTCAATCATGCTTAGTGCTCTTTTAAATATTTAGAAGAAAAGATAGTTGCATTCAAAATGACTGATCTTTAGAAAAACAAAACTTGGAAAAATCTAGTTGGACTGTAATCATGTGGCCTAACGGTCTGCAACTCCAAAGTTTCCATCTTTGAAACCAAAGCAAATTACTGGCCTGGCTAATAATTCAAAATAAGCACTCACTATAAAGCCACAAACGTTTGCTGGAAGATGCATGGCTGCCGGGCTGCGTGGTATTCCCTAAAAATTTATGGAAGTAAATCATCCTCGAGAAAACCTCCTCGCTTTGAGGCCATGTCCCGCTCTCTCGGGAAGTGAAGGTGATAAAAATGAAAGTCAAGCATAGCCTACTACGCCGCAAGACACAGGTGGTATCTTTTGAACTTCTTTGAGCCCAGACACATCTGAAGCCGAAAACATATAAAAGCCAAATATATAAAACGATTAAGGGAAAAAATGTTTCACATTAACAATTAAAAAATAATGATTCAATATTTGAAGCAATGTGTTCTAGACCTAGTGATCTAGGACTCATACACCACCTTGGGTGTATGGGTCCCACCTAGGTCTTGAGGCTTGATTTTGAACGCTACATTGAACTAAACACTTTTTGGAGTTTATGTCTAGTGTTGAAGACACTGGGACTCATATGCCCAAGTTGGTGTATGATTCCCTCTTTAACCAAGACCTATTTCAAATCATATTCTTGGTAGGATTTTGTTATCCTAGATCTGATGTTAGCTTGTAGTATTGTAATTTAAAGAAATTTAGCATAAACAAGTATAAATACAAGGTTATTTCATATATTTTCTCCTAGTAAGTTTACAAGTCATCTAGCAATCTTGAGATAGCATTACAAGAGTATTCAAGAGTATTTAAGAGTTTATTATCAAGCATTTGGAGCAGCATTCAAGATTCAAGCATCATGTCATAGTCATCATGCATCATGTGTGTTTTTGAGCTAACATTTGTGATGTAGGTTTTCATGATTCAAGCAAGCATTCAAAGACATTATCTTATATCAAGATCAAGAGTCAAGATCCACATCCATTAGAGTCATTTCACACTATTTTGCAGCCTTTATTTCAAGGGTTTGGTGAGTTGCAACATTGTATTTGTTCATTCATCATTCCTTCATTCTATTTCATATCATTTCAAGGTTTGATTGCCAAAATGGGGTTTGACCTTAGGAAAACCCCTATTCCCTAACACAACATTTTTCCCTCTTAATTTGTGATTCAAGATCTAGGTGATTTGGAACTTGAATATCCTGGCGAAGACATGTGCTGCAGATTCAGCAAAGCTTCTCAAGAAGTTGGGCTTTCATCTTCTAATGAAACTTCTATAGGATTGAATCTAAAATTTTCTACTCTGGAAGATTGGATGCTAGAAGATCATCATCACTCTGAAGATGCTAAGTTTCAAATGTTCCTGTATTATAATTCAAATCCTCCTCTAGTCTGCTATTAAACTTTAGATATCACCTCTTTTCATTAGTTTTTTGTAGATCCCAGTTTATCATCTGAAGATTCCAGATTCTGCCTAGATTCCAATAGTAGGATTAAATCACCCAGTCTGGCGTATGAATCCTAGTGCACTTCAAAAAGCATAATTTTAGAGTTGCAGATCTTGCTAAGAAACCATCAGTTTACCAGGTTCCTTTTTGTCTGATTTATGTTTTGCAATTTAGTTCAATGCTTTAAAGTTTCTAGGGTTTAGTGCTTTATAGTTTGCATTTCCCAAGCTCTTCCACGGGTGAACCCCTTGCGACCAAGCACCCCATGGGAACTCCTGTTGTATCTCCTTCCTCAAAATCTTCGGTGCCACATTAGTTGCCCTCGAGATTTCCCCAATGAGCTAGTATGGAAGGCTAGGTCCTAAGTCCAGTTCCATCTCCTAAAAAATGGAACTCCTATTTCCTTTCTCGGTCTAATTTCTCTCTTTAATCTAGGACTAGGAGTAAAACTAAAATGAGAAGGTGTCAAAAGTACAAAAGTTGTGGCCAAGACTTTTATAAAGGAAATCTAATTAACAATCATATATATACATTTAAACTTCAATCACTAGAAGGTGGCATATATGTTTTCAATTTTGAAATGATGTAAACTAATAAAATATGTATTTTTTAGTATATTTTATGTTTGTATTTTTTTAAAAAAAAAACAAAATTATTTGAATATAGTTTTTTTTAAATTAACACTATAATTTGTAATTGTTGATAAAATGCTGAAAATGATGTTAAGTATGAGACGCTTTTCAAGCTTTATATAAAAATTTTATTTTCTCTTTCTAAATTTTGTATGTTTATAAATCAGAACTTTAGGGTATGTGGGTATATATTTTAATTTTAATAAAATATATATTTCTTTTAAATATACATTTAAATAAAGTAATTAAAAATGTGTATTGCTCTAACTGATGTCAACTTTATATTAAATATTTATCTAAAAATATGGGGAAAACTATGCCATTTGAACTTGATCTTTCTTAGGGTAATTGCATTTTAGCTTTTTTTTAATATGTTTTAGTATTTTTCTTTGGTATGGTAATGAACCTAATATTTTATATTGATAACTTACTTTTAGTAAAAATAAAAAATAAAAAATAAAAAAATTATTAAATTATTCAAATGAATATATATTTGAAAGCTATACTTATAGATCTACAAAAGGGTAATTTTACATTTTAAAAAATGTCATATTTTATATGAGTAGGAGCTATTAAATGTTAAATTTTCTAAATAAATAATTGCATTTTTGTAGTAAATTGGCTCCTAAAGCAGCTACATATGCATTTAGCCAACAATTTAGCTGGGAAAGCAAAAGTACCAACTCATCTGGAGTAATTAGACTTTACTAGATCATATGTTTGACCAAAATTGATTTTTAGTTATAAATACTAAAATTCACTTGTGCTAATAAGTTGGTCAAAAATGTGACACAGCTTTGTACTTTTACCTAAATACCAAATTGGATTTAAGTATAGTGTGATTATAAAAAATGTTTAGAATGAACTTGAAAAAAATATAAATATTCTTGGCTCATTTTGGCTAGAGGGACACTAAGGTGTACAATGGGGTTGTCTTATAATTTATTCACTTGGTTCTAGATCTATAATGGACTATTTCGAATAATTTACATTTATGGAAATAAATTCAACTAGAGAGGGGTACACATAATCTTGATTGGTAATATTTTAACTTATTATCCACAAATTTTATTGGTAATATTACTCTTGTATTTCAAATAATAATGATTAATATTTAGATAGTTTTAGAATTTTTGGGCTCATTCCAATTACTCTTTTAAAATCTAGACTAGTTATAAGTCTACATAATTTGAATTAATTCATTCTAAAAATTTATCGTGGAACTAAGTATAAATAAAGTGATGAAAAAAGATGCTAAAATTAGGTAAGATGCAATAGAAATTGAATCATAAATCTATACTCTGTAACCTACTCTGGCGCCCACTCAAAACTGCAAAGACCATAAGTATATAAAAAGACTAAATTGATAAAATTAGGAAAATATAGATTTTGAAAGTTCAAGATCTGAGAGGTGGGATACCTAGCTCCCTTGGCCACTACGGGCGTAATTCGGTGTATCTGGCGGCTGTATACTGATGAGCAATTGCGCAATGATGCGCTGGGTAACCCATCCCAAAGCGGGATACTGGAAACTGTCTCCTAGCAAAATCCACCAACCTTACCCAAACTGGCAGGCATAAGGCACTTCTTCCATCGAACCCAACAAGCCGGTTGCCGCCAGAACTACTCAATCCAACCCCTGTGGGTAATTTAAATATATATTAACATGATAATGATAGTGGAAAAATAAATTGATATAAAATCTAAAAATAAATTTGCTAATTGAAACAATAATGAAAAATTGGCATGCTTACTAAATAAGAGATAGAAGGAAGTAATTAGGGCTTGTTGGGAGAGGAAAATAGGAAAAAATATACAAAAAAATTGATATGAGGATAAAGATAAATTAGTTGAGAAGAGAAAATGGAAAATTAGGGGAAGCTATAATGGACTAGAAGGAAAAATATATGAGGAAAAGAAGGCCAATGAGAAGAAAGGAAGAAGGAATAGGAATACACAAAAATAATTTATGGCTTTAAGATGATGTAGGAATGAGTTTCAAAGATTTATGATGTTTCTTCAATGATAGATCAATTGTTCAAGGCTCCTAGACTCCAAAATAGAAAAGCAAAAGCTATAAGGGTACAAGAGGAACTTGAGTGTGCAATGTAATGTGTTGGTATGCATTCATAAAAATAGGGGTAGGAAAGTTTATTTCTAACTTTTTTGGGGACCAATTTGTATTATTTTGAGTAGGAACCATTTGAATCAAGATTATTTGAGCAAGAATAAGGTTTAATTAATATTTTGGAGCTAAGATAGTGTGACAAATGTGCTTTTTGCTAATGATGGCATATGTCTCCCATATCCAAAGGAAGATGAGCTTAGGTGGGAAAGAAGAGGGGACCAAAAAAATATCAACACATATGATTTAAACTCACTTGGAATAAAAATGATCAACACATATGGATTAAACTCCCTTAGAATTATGGAAGGGATATGATGAAAATGGGTTAATCGGATGAGGGGATAAGAAAACACTTAGTTTTTGGAGTAATAACTTTGTAAATGAGAACATGGTGGCTCATGTGTGAAGAAAGATTATGAAAATAAGTAGAGACATGTGAAAGGGGAAATGAAATCATAGGAACAAGAAATTGGTCATAGCAATGGAGCAAGAGACTTTGAAATGGAAAATAACACATGAAAGAGGAGATGCAAAGTAGGCTAGAAACTTGACTCAAAATGAGAAAATTAGGCAAAGACTAAAGGGAGCAAAAAAAAATAGATAAAAATAAATTGTAGGTTATATAATTTATGTTCTTGTAATACCTCGGAGAATTGAGATACCCTTGTTCTAATTTCACATTCAACTAAATTACTCTTACAAAAGAATCGTATTTTGTCAAAATCATGATGACACAATATGCATTCTCCTTATATGTTATATGTTTATGATTGGCCTAAATACCTCAATAGAAGGTTATTACTCCATCATAATCACCAAAAAATCACACCATGACACAATTATATATTGAATCTATGTCAAAAAAAAAAAATCAAATTCAATTGCCTTCTAACTATATTCAAGGTATATGACTTTATCTAATTTTAGAAAAGCATTAAGATAATTTGACTAAAATTCACAAAAATTTATAATAACTCTTATAGACTCCGATAGAATTTATATCTTCTTGGTTAACTTTAAAATACCTTTAAGTATACAATAGATAAATCACATTTATACCAAGCTCTAACCCATGCCGACAAACATTCTACATTGATAGATATATTATCATTAATTTTACCACATCATGCACACCAATTGAACTACAAAAAAGTGATAAAACTAGCAATCACACCTTAGTGTCCAATAGGTACGCTGAAGACATTTGGAAGGTTATTGCAAGAAAATGTTATAGAGCATAAATTTCCATCAAATAACCTATGAAGACATTATTATAGTTATTCCTTAACTGATTGAGAATGTTACAGGGCATAAATGTCCATCAGATAACCTATGAACCCATGAAAACCATACAAGTGCAATATCTATAAAAGTATGTTGTAAAAATCCTACATATTACTGAATGTATGAATTGTAGTTGATAAAATAAAACTATCCTTTCATTGAATATAATTCAATAAGATATGAGAATAATCATTATTACTATTCAAAATATAAATATTAAAAAATAATATTTTGACAAAATAATTTCACTTAATTGGTTGGTTGACCTTAATTTTATCCATGTCAAGGAGTAACAAGAAAATTTAAAAATAGTTATATTGGATGGGGATAAGGTTTTCTTCGCAATTTGATCTTTAATTGACTAAACTCCATTTCACTCAATTATTTCCACCATGATTGGCATCCCATATTGGGGATTGAGAGTAATAAAGGAGACAAGTGCATGCCTATACCTTCTACTCACACTAAATCCGAAGCTCTTCACCATCATAGCTACCACAACCTTTACTTATAAAAAACCATAGTTATGGCCTATGCATGCTCTTGGCCCACTAGAAAATGTAATGAAGGCATAGGGATGATTGTTTGTAGTTTTTCTTACTCCCTCTCTAAAACGCTCTGGCCTGAACTCATTTTCATCACTTCCCTAGTATCTGGGGTCCCTGTGCACTGTTAATATGTCTCCCACCACATTCATACCCTTGTGAATTATAAAATCATCTCTTAATTTTAAGTCTTTGAATGCCTTCCTGAAGATGCCTATTCCAAGTGGGTAAAATCTCAAGGTCTCATCCATTATCACATCCCAATCTGTCACACAAAAAATTGTTAAATTATTTCAGTCATGTATATCTTGGGAGGGTTTCTTAACCCAAAATTTTCTTTTC
>VDFB02175096.1:0-13887 GCA_007258455.2 Sequoia sempervirens | reverse complement strand
AGACGAACTCCTCTGTGAATTGTCTCTTTAGGTTGAGGATCCACGTATGATTGTACATGTATTTACAAATATTTTTGGGTATATTCGCACACACTTTGATCCTAGGAATCTTGCCAAAATCCTCCAATATGAGGTCAAGGCAATGAGTAGCACAAGGTTCCAAAGTAATGATGGGTGCCTCTCCATGAGTAGTTTGTTTGTAGCAACATAATTTTCTGCATTATCTATAACTACTTGCACCACATTATCCTCACCCACCTTAGCCAAGATTCCCTCCAAAGCTTCACAAATGAATTCAACATATTTTTTGTTTCCTGAAACATCAATAGATTTTATGAACATTGTGCCACTTGAGAATGAAATAAAATCAATGATTCAATAAAAGTATAAATTAAAAATCTTATTCACTAAATCAATGCATTTCAAGAAGTACAATCACCTAAAGAAGAAACAAGGAAATTTGGCAATGTTCTATTTTTTTTTATCTGTCCAACCATCAGTCATGATGTTGCAATCGTTATTTCTCCATATCTCGTGTTGCTTGTAAATTGTGACTTTCACATCAGCCATCTTTTGTGACAAAATGGGGCCTTTTGTCTCATCATTAGGGGCTTTGAACTTTGCCCCGCAAATAGTAATGGCATCCACCATGTTTTGCCAATAAGGAGACCTAACACAAATAAATTAAATTAAATAAGTATTGTAAAATTGAGAGTTTAATTTTGAATTTGACATACCTCTGAATATAAAAATGCAAGAGACAAAGAATCAAACTATATATTTTCAAATAAAAAAAAAGAATCACCTGGCTACATGGAATGGAATGACGCAATAGAACCAAAAGTCTCCAATTGGGAGTTTAAATTTGAATTCGACATACCTCTAAATATAAAAATGCAAGTGACAAAGAATCAAACTATATATTTTCAAACAAAAAAAAAAGAATCACTCAGCTGCATGGAATGGAATGGTGCAATAGAACCAAAAGACTCCAATTGCACCCTTTAATTGTGACTATGTTTATTCCTGTTCCCAAACTTCCATGCCTGCCATGATGGTTTGAACTCAGAGGCAGCGCCAAAGCCATAAGGGATCCAACCATGTACAAATTCTGAGACCTGAATGCTAATAATGGGCACAAACCCACCGCATCACTGTCACCACCACCTGCACCCGGCATGGATGGAGGAAATTGGGTGAAGAAGACTCCCTCCACCTCACCCATCGGTCAGCTTCGCCTCTGCCTCCATTTGCCTTTTGTTTAGTTCTTTTTCCTGCTCAAAGGTTTCTAATTGAACTTGCACTTCACGCATAACATCAATAGACATTTTTGAGCATGGTTTAGCATCTTGGCATTGTATATGTGCAAGATGGTATTTTAATTTTTTAATGCCTCCCCCAAGTAAAGTTTGTTTGCAATGAAAGCAAGTTATCTCTCCTTTCTTTTGTCCAATGATAGCATGTTTCCAACAAGGGTCCCTTCTAACTGGGGTTCCGAACATTCTGATAACGACAATTTATAAATCTAAAGAATGTTGCAATAACATATAAATAGAAAAAAATAGCATTTATGGTTTATAATTAAACTAATATAAAAAATCTAGAGTTTGCAACTATAAAACTATTTTCTTTTACAATCAACTTAAAAATCAAACACCCCTAGGGTTTGTTCTTTGGTTGAATAAAACAAAACAAAAAAGAAAAAAATAAATGTACCCCTATTAAAAAAAAAAAAACCTTCAAAATACAAACTTACCTCTTAAATCTTGCTTGAAATCAATGGTGAGCTCTTCCCAATCCTTTGTAGACTCCTCTAGATGCACCAAAAGTAGCTACAAACCTGCCCAAATGTGATTCGACCACCAATTTTTGTTCAATCTCCTTGCTGGTTTCCCTTCAATGCAATCCGATTTTGGCTTAAAACTCTCTTTTTCCCTTCTCCTTTGGATTGAAAATGAAATGAAATTAATTTTAGAGTGTAGGAAACAAATATAAGACTAAAACTTTTGAGTGAATTTCTTTTTTTGTATTTTTTAATGTTTTTGACTCACCCAGCTGTGGCCGAGTCTTTCCATTGGGACTCACAGAGACTCAGTGAGTTTGGTTAGTACCCGGCTGTCGAGTTTCCCAGGCCCATTTAGGGTCACCCACCTCACAGCTCACCGAGTCTAGGGGATTCTTGGCAAGTCTGGTAACTATGGATCTTGCAGCACCTTCAGTGATTGTCCTGCTATAATAGTTCATTTTGAGCATTTTACCTTTTTGGCCTGCCAAACTTCCACCAAGTTTCTAAACAAAAGTTTATTTTGAAAAGAAGTTCTTGTAACCTAATTCTCCCGTGATAAGACGGTGAATATCCACCTCCCTGAATTCTTGAATCTTTAGCATTCCCACCTTATTCTTTGTATGTGGATAAATTTAATTTCTATAGATTACTTGTGTAATGAGCTCTATTATGCAACATAAATTCCACCTTGTAATATACCGGACTCTTCAAATTAAAATTTTCAAAATTTACATCCTACAAGTATGTAAACGTGTTAACATGACATTGCAATAAAAATTTTCCTTTTTCCATATTGATATTACATGAACATGTTGCCATATCAATTTACAATAAAGATTCCTTCCCAATATAATAACTTCACAAGTACATGAAACAAGAATACATACCATAACTAACATAGCTCCAATGAGCTTTAGAACAAATAGTAGTAAGAAGGTCTAGGAGTCCGTCCTTTCAAATCTTGGTACATCGACCACTTGCTGAGGAGGAGAAACATCACTCGGGCGCTTTTCCGCTAACCATGGACTTATAATGCGCTCCCCCGCACACCTATCGTTAGATAGATGGCTCTCCCTTTGAAGAAGAGATTGGTAGGGTATCCTTTAACGATTACCAACTAAGCATAGTGCTGTGTTCCTACATAACTAGGTCTTGTGCATACGGCATCTCTTGAACTAGTATGAAATGACAATGTAGTCTCAACTAACTCACATCTAAGTGGAAGTTGTACATTTCACTACTTTGGCCAAAGTATTATCATTCAGTACTTCGAATGAAGGTTATCTATCATATACACTACTCAAGGCCAATTTGACTTAAGGCTTCCTTACTCTATGCGTAGGTTGGTCTATTTGGGGTAGTCTATACCCTAGACATCCTACATCAGGCTGACTACTAGAAATGAGAACAGCATATTAAGTAACCACAATTTCCCCTCCTATTCTGGACATCTTCATCCTAGGAGTTTCATTGGCATAACTAAGTTAATCAAATAACTTAAGCTGTGATCATTACTTAGTTTAATGCCCTCATGTCCGTCCTAGTAATTAGTAGGTTAGTCCCTTCGGGGTAGTGCGTACCCTAGACTTCCTACGTCACACTATCTACTAGAAAGGAGGACAGCTTAACATGTACTCACAATTATCCCTCCTAAACTAGACATCTTCATCCTGGGGTTTCATTAACTTGACTAAGTTAATCTACTAACTTGTTGTGATCGGTACTTTATTAAACACCCTCATTTCTTCCCTAGTATTTAATAGCTACTTGAAAATATGCACTCCTTATATGGAGTTCATAGCAATTCACTCCTTAATGCATCTATGATCCTAGTGTAATCCGTACACTAATGTAAGCAGGTGCTAATAGTAGTAAACATGCAATACCCTTCCTATATCACAAATTACTCCTTGTATAAAGAATTAAAAGCAATTCTTAAACTTTGCACCATTTGTAGTTATTCTTTTAGAAATTCGTTCTAAAGTATAATGAATAGAACTGCTACCACTTCCTATCCTTGTACATTCAGATGATATGAAATCAGACTTTTATTTAGAAACTCTTCTAAAGTACAAAAGAAGAATAGCGCGCATATTTAATTTCAGAATTATATTTAGAATTTGGTTCAAGAATATGAAGAAGATTAGCATGCCTGGTATATGCTTTCCACAGATGCTAATCTAGAGTGAGTATGCTGCACTTTTAGCCTCCAGCCAAAAGACCTCCAACCACCTCTATTTCTGATAATGAACTCGTAAACACAGCTGAAGAGAATCTCAGCCCTTCACTTTTAAACTCAGAAATGGTGAATGATAGAAGTGATTCTCTGTCCATGTGAATAATGCTCTCAGAATTTGATGAGTAGTTTCACAGCAAAATAAACTCTCACAGCTAAATAAACTCTAACAGCTAAAGATGGATACTCAGAAAATGTTTTGCAATCTCAAGAAAATGAGCAACTCGAATTACAAAATCGTGTGAAATAGAATGAGCTGAGCAGCTCTTATATAGGCTTCCAGCTTCAACCAATTCCCTCTTCTAAAGGCGTCCAAGCTACCAGCAGGGTTTTTGAATGGTTCAAACATGAAATGTGGCAACCCTAGAGAAGATTCAACCTCATTTTTGTGATAGCAGATGATGAATGGTTCAATTTGCACATGATAAAATCCCGAAATGTGACACCTACAGGAAATGGTGTGATTCAACAGGTATAGATAAATGATGATAAATTCAGAGAAAAAGTCCCTTGTTCCATGGCATCCACACTTCCTACTTCCTAGGCTATAGTCGACCCATTCAAACTGTGCTTCAATGCTAGCCACGGTCGTGCGCTTCTACAGGCGCGTTTTCATTTTCACGGAAATCCTCTCATTTCATTTTTATTTCCCTTTCTATAGTTTGTAAAGTTTAAATGAAATATTTCTTGCTTTGCACGTGTCTCTTTTCAAAAGTGTGTTGCATTTTGATGTGCCATAACTTGGTTTTTGAAATAAAATCGATTTCAATAGTTTATCTTCATATTTTCATGTGTTGATAAAAATTCTCCACTTTATGATTTTTAAAATAAAGTGCCACTTAAAACTTTATTGATTTCCATTCTAATATTTCATAAAACACAATATATTTATATATTTATTTTATTATATTTAATATATATATTTATATTATTTTATTTTACATAATATATATCTATGTATATATATTTAAATTTAGTAATTTAAATAAACTTATATACATATATATATATATATTTTGTAAAAACTATTTTATATATATATACCTTTACATACATACATTTATACACACATACATATTTAATTACTAAGTACGTATATTGCAAGCCAGTCAGCATACTTTCATTATACGTACCTATGTATATGTGTATATGTAATTCCAAGGTAATATTAACATAGTATTATTCATATTCTTGTATAAACAACAGGCTGGTTGTGGGTATGTATACATGTATATTTTCCTATATGTATATGTATTTAGAAATGTATTTATATCGATGCACTCGTACGGCATATCCATTTGCTCTCATACGTTTGCATCGACATGAATATACTTATGGATACGTGTATATACTATACACATGTATCCATTGTAACATCCGTTTTAGCACTTCACTTTTAAGTGATTGATAGCCTATTCCCAGTGTGCTGTCGGCTAATCAGTGGCAAAATTAGGGGTTCGTGTTTTGAAGGATGCTCTTGCTTGAGGTTGGTTGATTTAATGGCGGATTCTTTCTGGGTTTTCAGAGAGCTTCGCATTGATATGTTGTTCTTGGCGTCCCGAGCATCTTTAGGAATTTACTATTTTTAGTAAATTCTAATTTTAGCAGTGGTCCAGTCGGCATCAATCCAGTCAACTTTCCTCTTCTGGCAATTCATTGGGTAATTCTCATTTTTGGCTTAAGGGGTCCATTTCGAAGATATAAGTTATTTTAAGTCAAAATGTTTTATTTTTAAAACACCCCTTGGCCTAGTGTTATAACTTAACAGTTGTTTTAAAGAAGGGGACTTTGAGGGGTATTTTCTCATGAAGGAAATATTTTAATATTTCTAAAGTTTATAATTGCTCAAAGGGAAAATGGACGCCCTTTTGAAGGAGATTATATTTTATTTAAAAAAGAGAAGTGATTACTATTTCACAAGGAAAGTACGCCATTGGGAAGAAAGTGTTTGGGTCAAAGTTTAAACCTAAAGCGGCTTGGGATTGGTAGCACCTTCTAGAGCTCACAGTCTTCTCTTCTTTCTATAAAGAAGGTTGCTTCTCTTCTTTGGAGGTATCTTTTGTCTACAGGAATGTTATGCTGCCAGATTGGCTTTGGGATTGCTTCGAGGAATGAAGGCCTCCTAGCTTGGCTCTTCTTCTTGCTTGAAAGACAGCAACTAGTTGAGAGGTTTGAGTGTTATTGATTTGTCTTTTTAGTTATAGTTGGTTTCCTATCCTTTGTAGTTGAGTTTTATCATTTCCTGTCAATTCCAGAGTTGCTGGTCATGACTGCTGAATGTATATTTCTGCTCACAAGTCTCAAATCTTAAACATTCTCGTTCTGGGTATTGTCTCATTGTGTTTCCTTGTTGGAGGCGCCCCTTCGTGAATATTTGCAGATTTTAATACGAAGTTTATGATTTTATAATGCAAATTCGTCATTCCTTGAAGGCCGTACTTTCTGGAGTGCCTTGGGATTCGTGTCAGTAATTAATAACCACTTTTAGATGCCATTTCTTATTACTAAACTAGGCGCCATCTTCTTGAAGGTCCTTTGCATCAAATTTGAGATCATTTGGGTGGGAAATGAGAGAGTTATGAGCATTTTGACAAGGATCTGTGTTGCTGGTTATATATTTTAAAGTGCAGGTCTGTCATAATCTGATTTGAGAAATCTGCATTCTCCTTCTTGGATTGGTGTTAGGAAATCATTAAAGGCTTTGTAAATGATTCCTTTTTGTTGCAGCAATTTGAAGAGCTCTAATACTTAATCTTGCAGGCATTTAAATATTCATTGTAAGCTAAACAGTAGTACTGTCAGCATTTCTCTCAGTCTTACTTTACATTCTGTATACGCAATTGTATTTCTTTATATCTCCGTCATATGGTAGCTCCCATTCCGTCTTGGGTTGGAAAGCACATTCTTGACGTCAAGTACTTCAGCATTCTTGCTTATTTCCCTTAATTGCATTGTAATTCTTAGCACTCCACCATATGGTCGCCTCCTTTCCATACTGGATTGGGTAGCACATGCTTGGTGTTGAGTTTGTTTTCAGTACTTGTAGCGTAGAAAATCCTCTGACCATATGTTCGTCCTTTGCGGACACATTCTTAGTTTAGAGTTACCTTCAATTGCATTTTGTTTAAGGCACTGACGCTCCTCTTGCCATATGACAGCCTCTCTCTTGTTGAGATTGAGTGCGCATTCTTGGCAACGAGTTATTTGTAATCTGCTGGTTTGATTTATCTAACCCTAACGGGTGCTCTCTGCACTGTTGTGTACTTGGTAAAAATTGAAAAAAATTGGCTCGAGGTATTTTAGTGGTATCGAGGCAGGAGTATAGAGTCAAGACCGTGAATGGTGGTATAATGTCAATGCGTGGGTAAAAGATTAGCGTCCGGCCCGCGTGTCGACGGGGTTGCATAGGCCAATTCTCAGGTACTGGTAGCCGGTGGTGAAAGATTCCTCCTAGTTATTAGCCACCAACACCACGGGTAGTGCCCGCTACTACCGGGCCGGTCTTTTGGTGTAGTGGTTGGGCCTTAGAGCATGTCCCTTGTGTGTGGTAAGGTCGTCCGGTATTACGTGTCAAATAGACTAGTAAGACCCAATTCTCGATTGGGTAGCCGGTGGTGAAAGATTCCTCCTAGTTGTAAGCCCTTAACACCTGGGTAGGCGCCCTTACTACCGGGCGGTCTTTTGGTGTAGTGGTTGGGCTTGGTGGTATCAGGCAAGATCTGCCATCACATTGCGGGCGGAATGCCTGAGGCAGCTTCATCTGAGAGAGAGATGACTACAGAGAAGCCTCTACTTGAGTTAATGCATGAACTGTTTACGCTAATGAAGGATCCTGACATAAGGTGGGGAATCAGAAAGATTTATGCTAGGTCTGAAAGCCGGGATAGCAAGGTGCACATGGCACCTCATATTAATCGGGAGCTTGATGAAGAAACTCTGACAGTTGAAAAGTGTGTGGAAGAACCCCAAAATACTTCCTTAGATTTGCATGTGATAGGAAGTGATGAAGAACAGTTCAGTGAAAAGAACAGAACGACAGTCTTGAGTCCTAATAAGGATTCAACCTATGAAGGTCTTGAAGCTAAGGGCTTCACTGAAAATTTTAGTAGTACTGTTGTAGGGGATGAGTTTGCTGAAGAAGAGCAAGTAGAAGGAAATACTGATGGTCCCGTTGAATCAACCTATGAGCATTGCCAAAGTGATGAAGTTGGTAATGATCCCAACATGACTGTACCACCTCGTGTTGAAGAATTGGTGGTGGATAGTTTTACTTTTGTTGCTGTCTCAACTCCCCAAGAAGTTCCACATAAAGAAATCAGCGACATACTTTCTCATGATGGTTCCATAAAAGATAATGAAGGTGAAGTTTTCGAAACAAGCAGCATCGAAGAATCTTCACTTCATTTTGGTGGTGACATTGTTGGACTTGGGTTGGACCAGCAAACCAAACCATTGGAAGAAAATGTTTTTGAAGATATCAGCTTAAGAGATTCAGGATCTGACTTATTCCTTGAGTCAATACTTCCAGTGAAGCATGAAAAACCTCTTCCTGTTGTTCATCTCAATCAAACCCTTGGCATTTGGGATCCAGGTGTGTTGGCACCAAGGTATGATAAAGAACCTTTGTGGGATGAATTTCCCTTTGATCCAGATGAAGATCAAAAATCAGATTGCATGGCAAACTATGAGGTGGCCATCGAAGAAGAAGAGTGTTCAAAGAAGCTCCATAATGACCTCTTTGAAATGGTTGCAGCCACTCAAGAAGAAAATGTTTCTACGGAAACCTTCCGAACAGCGGATGATTTTGATCCTTTGAGCAAGATGGATGCTGCTATAATGTTTGATCAAGAAGACAGTGATGAAGAAGAAGAGCTAGAAGACCATATGGCTCTTGAAGGGGAAAGAGTTAGAGAGGTTTACCAACACACGTCTGATTTTTCCATTCATGAAGCTGATTGCAAACATAGAGTCAAAGAAATCATGGAGAATGATCATCTCCATGGCATTGAGCATTATCCGCATGTGGGTGGTAAAGTACAAGGATGTTGGAGCAGCATTGAGGGCAGCAAAGACAAGGGGCAAGGTTCTGATTTTCAATTGCAGCCTATCAGCAGTTCATCATCTTTGAATTCTCATGATTGGGACAGACAATTCATGGTGTCCTTTGACAAGGAAGTGCAAGCTCTATCCATGTTTGATCACACTCATAGCTTGGTTGAAGATCTCTACTGGAAGGTTCAATTTGATGAGAGACTGAAAGGGATTAAAGATGTAGTTACTCTCCCTAATTTGCAACATGTCAAAGACTCCTTGGAGACATTGAAATCAGAGTACTTACATTTGATTGAAGATCGTGATCACACCATTGAGGTTGCAAAGAAGACCATGGGTGTTTTCCAAGAAAAGGAGAGTTTGGTTGATGAGCTCACTCTGGAGCTCAAATCAACAAAGGACAAGTTAAAAGAAACTCAGTTGGCTTTAATAGAGGTTGAAGACCAGTTTGCTGATTTCAAACTTTTAAGAGAGCAAGAGAATGAGCAAAGAGTTGAAGAAATCAAGCAAGTTGAAGAGCTTGATAGTCTTCGAGAGGAGTTTGATCTTGGAGGTTTCACCAGGAAATCAGAAGTTGCATGTGCAGATTTGGATCAGCAAGACGTAAAGAAGGACTTCCAAGTTCTTGACAATCCTTTCTTTGAAGTGAGTGTTGAAGCAACTTATGACAACCCTCTCTTTGTTTTGAGAAATGAGTCATGTGGTGAAGCGACCAAGCATGAGGAAGAGTATGAACCCCAATCAATGGGTGC
This sequence comes from Sequoia sempervirens, assembly GCA_007258455.2. NCBI lineage: Eukaryota > Viridiplantae > Streptophyta > Pinopsida > Cupressales > Cupressaceae > Sequoia > Sequoia sempervirens. The sequence continues at coordinate 4,061 of VDFB02175096.1, read as the reverse complement.
TTTGATATCATTACACGAGGAGTTGCCACATTTGGTGATTAGTAGTCTTCCGAGGCCTTTTGGTAATGAATGCACAAGTGGGTTTCAGGATGGAGTCTCTACATGGGAAGTGTTGGTTCGAGGAGATTTCAACATCTTCGACACCAAGGTGTTAACAAAGCAAGACTTGGTAGTTGCTGGTAACTTCATTACAGCAGCAAGGAGCAAAGGTTTCAGTTTAATTACTCATGAAGAAGGGGAGAATGATGATCTGGAGCTTGGTGTTTGCACTCTTGACAAACCATCCTCCGGGTGTAAAGATGTTTGGGTTCATACTAGTCCGAGTTGGGAGTTGAATTTGAAGCCACTCTTTGTGTCATCCTCCAATGTTGTTGAAGCTTTCGTGGTCAAGCTTCAAGGATTCACTAGGTGGGGCATCAGTTTCAAGAGAATACACTTGGTTCTCACCAGCACTTGGGGATGCATTGAGATTTCCTTCCAATATGTTGAAAAACATTTTCAGTTGGGTATCCATGCTTGGGATTCTCAACAGGGGTTGATGGAACTTATTGTATATGGAAAGGACTTTTGGAGGGATAAGGATCAAATTTCCAGTTTTGTTGGTATTGTTTCCTTCTTTTCCAGCCACCTAAGGGTTCCGTTTGTTCATCAACAAATGGATTGGAGAGAAATTTTGAGTATGGATTGGAAAGATGAACAGTTGGTTGCTCTTGGTATTGATCTTCGGCCAAGACAAGGGCAGATTTTGAGACTCGAGCTTGCTGGTTTGAGGCAGACCAGCCACCTTACATGTTGTGTTTCTCTCATTCAGGAGAATTGGTTCATCACTCCTGATCAAAGAAGTGGTAGTTTTCTCATGGAGATGGATCTAGCGTGTTTTCCAACCACTTTGGAGGTGTCACCTTGCAGCTCGATGGTCATCTCACATGCTCACGCTTGGGAATTTGAATGGTGTTGTTGTTTTCCTTTGTGTAGGACTCTAGAATCAGATTGCACTACGCTGATCCCAGCCATGATCAGCAGCAATTTTGTGTTCCTTCACACCTTTCCTACTCTCCAAATTCATCTTACGATGGTTTGTGATGTAAACTTTGACAATTTACTCTCAGTGTTGATTCAGGACAGCAGTCTCTCACATGCTTTGGCTTTTCATTCTGAGACTCTTGGAGTTGGTACCGTAAGAGTGATTAGAAGTCTTCATGGTGGTGTCGGTATAATTCAACTGTTACATGGTAGCTCCATGAGGAGACATGAGTATGAGCTTGTCGAGCTCTTGCAAAGGATTGCTTTCCTCTTAGCAAGAAGATTTGAAGATGTCACATTTGCTTTCAAGGCTTCGTTCGTTACCATGTGGAGGTATGCTGAGGAGGTTAATTATGAGTTGAGTGACCTATCCTTCTTCTTGCCTAGAATTGTGGTTGACAGTGGTATTGTTGTTACTGTTGACTCTGGGCATCTTGGACGTGAGACGTTGCATGATATTGATCTTAGTCCTTTAAGATCTTTCAGTTTGATTATCATGGATGGTAACACTTGGGAGTTACAAGGGAGGTTAGTGCAACATTGGCATGATGTTTTCACTGATATGATCAGAGTGGTGCAGCAGTGGCATGGTGGGTCCTTCCTGAGATGGATTTGGGAACCTGGGATCATACTTGTTTTGGTATGGATCAGTTTTAAATTTTCTGGAGTTATGGCGATATTGCTTGAGGACAAGCAATTTTGGGAAGGGCGGACTGTAATGTCCCCGTTTTTAGCACTTCACTTTTCAGTGATTGATAGCCTATTCCCAGTGTGATGTCGGCTAATCAGTGGCAAAATTAGGGGTTCGTGTTTTGAAGGATGCTCTTGCTCGAGGTTGGTTGATTTAATGGCGGATTCTTTCTGGGTTTTCAGAGAGCTTCGCAGTGATATGTTGTTCTTGGCATTCTGAGCATCTTCAGGAATTTACTATTTTTAGTAAATTCTAATTTTAGCAGTGGTCCAGTCGGCATCAATTCAGTCAACTTTCCTCTTCTGGCAGTTCATTGGGTAATTCTCATTTTTGGCTTAAGGGGTTCATTTCGAAGATATAAGTTATTTTAAGTCAAAATGTTTTATTTTTAAAATACCCCTTGGCCTAGTGTTATAACTTAACAGTTGTTTTAAAGAAGGGGACTTTGAGGAGTATTTTCTCATAAAGGAAATATTTTAATATTTCTAAAGTTTATAATTGCTCAAAGGGAAAATGGACGCCTTTTTGAAGGAGATTATATTTTATTTAAAAAAAAAAGAGAAGCGATTAATATTTCACAAGGAAAGTACGCCATTGGGAAGAAAGTGTTTGGGTCAAAGTTTAAACCTAAAAGCAGCTTGGGATTAGGGCGCACCTTCTAGAAGGCTCCGGAGTCTTCTCTTCTTTCTATAAAGAAGGTTCCTTCTCTTCTTTCGAGGTATCTTTTGTCTACAGGAATGTTATGCTGCCAGATTGGCTTTGGGATTGCTTCGAGGAATGAAGGCCTCCTAGCTTGGCTCTTCTTCTTGCTTGAAAGACAGCAACTAGTTGAGAGGTTTGAGTGTTATTGATTTGTCTTTTCAGTTATAGTTGGTTTCCTATCCTTCGTAGTTGAGTTTTATCATTTCCTGTCAATTCAGAGTTGCTGGTCATGACTGCTGAATGTATATTTCTGCTCACAAGTCTCAAATCTTAAACATTCTCATTCTGGGTATTGTCTCATTGTGTTTCCCTGTTGGAGGCGCCCCTTCATGAATATTTGCAGATTTTAATACGAAGTTTATGATTTTATAATGCAAATTCGTCATTCCTTGAAGGCCGTACTTTCTGGAGTGCCTTGGGATTCGTGTCAGTAATTAATAACCACTTTTAGATGCCATTTCTTATTACTAAACTAGGCGCCATCTTCTTGAGGGTCCTTTGCATCAAATTTGAGATCATTTGGGTGGGAAATGAGAGAGTTATGAGCATTTTGACAAGGATCTGTGTTGCTGGTTATATATTTTAAAGTGCAGGTCTGTCATAATCTGATTTGAGAAATCTGCATTCTCCTTCTTGGATTGGTGTTAGGAAAGTGTTAAAGGCTTTGTAAAAGATTCCTTGTTGTTGCAGCAATTTGAAGAGCTCTAATACTTGATCTTGCAGGCATTTAAATATTCATTGTAAGCTGAACAGTAGTACTGTCAGCATTTCTCTCAGTCTTACTTTACATTCTGTATACGCTATTGTATTTCTTTATATCTCCGTCATATGGTAGCTCCCATTCCGTCTCGGGTTGGAAAGCACATTCTTGACATCGAGTACTTCAGCATTTTAGCTTATTTCCCTTATTAGCATTGTAATTCTTAACACTCCACCATATGGTCGCCTCCTTTCCATACTAGATTGGGTAGCACATGCTTGGTGTTGAGTTTGTTTTCAGTACTTGTAGCGTAGAAGATCCTCTGACCATATGTTCGTCTTTCGCGGACACATTCTTGGTTAGAGTTACCTCCAATTGCATTTTGTTTAAGGCACTGACGATCCTCTTGCCATATGACAGCCTCTCTCTTGTTGAGATTGAGTGCGCATTCTTGGCAACGAGTTATTTGTAATCTGCTGGTTTGATTTATCTAACCCTAACGGGTGCTCTTTGCATTGTTGTGTACTTGGTAAAAATTGAAAAAAATTGGCTCGGAATATTTCATCCATGCCCACCTCCTAACCAGTATCATAATTCCATATTCAATTACACAGGCAAGCATCACTTATTCATGCATTCATAAGTAGATAAGACTCCTAATGTCAACAAACAAGCCTACGGATGACTTAGCCATAACTTAAACTGACTTAGCTTACTCATTCTAAAGGATGTGTATGTATGCTCAATTGGTACTCATTACTATTTACTCGACCAAGCTCCTCCCCGAGTGATATTTCTCCTCCGCTTGGAGGATTGGTCCTCTTACCTGCACACCATGACACAACAATGGGATTCATATGCTCAAAACAAGCAGTGTACATGAAACATTTCAAAAGCTATAGTATTCACAAATCAATAACCTTCTATTCTCCTTTATGCAGTATT
>VDFB02175095.1:0-14343 GCA_007258455.2 Sequoia sempervirens | reverse complement strand
ATGAGTATTTATTACTCATTAGAGTGGACGCCATTTATTGATTAATGTGCCTAAGTTCAAAAAGGGTGAATTTTATATTATTAAATGCATTTAAATTGCTTTTTTGAGGGGGGGTCGAACTTTTGAGAGAGATTATATATTTTCTAGAAGACAGAATAGAACTCATTATGAAATGATTATTCATTTTTTTTCTTTTCTCTCTGAGAACAATAGGAATTGGAGAAACAAGGGTTTCTGCAAGCAGGTTTTGGAGAACGTCAACTCTTCAAAATCAAACATACTAAGGCTATGAAATGCCAGTTGAAGCTTGTCCATTAGAGTGGCTTTATTCAGAAGCCATATTAGAGCTTACAGTTGAAGAAATAATAAGGGTTTAAAGGAGAAATTGTTGAACTTAAGAGAGATCGATTTTCATCTCCATTTATCAAATCTCAGACAAATTCTTCTCAATCGTACGGTTCATTTATTGCTGCCAAAGACGTACCATACCAGCTTATAGGCGTGTGAATTATGAGGCAAATCGCTTTGCCTTTTGCTTCTTCATTTTATCAGTGATTGACGCCTTGATCTCTAGGGGTGATTTCATGCATTTATTGGTGGGAGAAATCTTCATTCAAACTGGCCGTACCATTCCTATCTTCTTATACAGGCGGCTGCAAGTAAATCAAGTTCTTTAAATAAATATTACTTGCCTTTTTGTATGCATGTCATTGATTTAGCATTGTAATCTCTCAGCAAGCAAAATAAAGCTATTCACCTTCATTTTGAAAGTCCTTTGGTTATATAATTATTAATTCTTGTATTTTCATATGATTTTCAAGCATTTATTGAAAAATCGCATAAACCCTCTTATTGCAAAAACTACAAAACCAAAAAACACAAAAAAAATTGCATTCTTCATCAGCAGTTGGGGTTGAGAGACACCTGGTCTCCTACATAAAATGGGGACATTACAGTCCGCCCTTCCCAAAATTGCTTGTCCTCAAGCAAGGCCGCCACACTCCAAGAAAATAATTTGATCCTTACTATGCCAAGTAGGATCCCAGGGTCCCAAATCCAAATCTTTCTAAACCCACCATGTTGACGCTGCACCATTCTGATCACATAAACACGACCAATATCCCAAGTTTGCGTGTACTCCTTCCAAACATACAGTTTAAACTGATTGTCCTGAAGGAACTGAAATCATAATCCTGCAGCATCTCATGTCCTGTAAACTCTGAGGAGTCAATAACAGCAATCCCACAATCAAACACATTCCCAAGCAAAAAGAAAGATAGTCCTCTCAACTCAAAAACATGCTCCATATCATAACTCCACAAAGCACCAAGTAGAGTCACGACAGCATATGTGACTCTTCCAACACTTCTTGCAAAGGAAAGAACAGCTCCTTGCAAGAGATCCCCCATCACATCCTCAAAATTCCATGAAGATGTATAATGCCTTCTTTGAAACAAACTGATATAACTAAGATAACTCCATGAAAAACTTATAAATTTCATCTCATGAGTCTCCAACTGGTGAACCAAATCAGTTTCCAACTTGCTCCCCCAAACATTGGTATAGGAGAAAACACAGAGAAGGCCATTGTTGAACATTAGAGAACATCTCATACATAACTTTTGGCTGCACTGAAACAGTCATTTTCTTATTTGAGGCTCAAAATTAGTCCTAATAGTAAATTGGAAGGTCAGAAAATGCAAACACCAACCAACTAATAGGTCTGATTTAGACAATTTGAAATCTGACTTATGAAAATTCAGCAACCCAAACAATAAGCAGCAACTGCAATATGAAAAATCTCCAACAAAATAAGCATATCTGCTCATGAATAAAGCTAGTGGCGCCTTAATCAAACACCCCATTGCCACAACTAGATAATTTTTTATTTCAATACCCTTCCAATTCCTAAATAAAAAGCAACCTCCCATGCAATGGTCGATGAACATAACACCATGTGTTGATTTCACCATTTTAGTTTTTCCATTTCACTATTTGTTGAATAATGCCAAGATCCCAAGTTATCAGCATTGAAGAACCATTTCTCAAACATAGAATAGCTCTTAATTGGACCCTCTAATTCATATGTTCCATTTGAATTGTCACTTCTTGGAATTCCAAGAAGTATTGAACAAATCTGAATTCAAAACCAAGAGTTGTGAACTGCCGAAGAGATTCAATGAATCTTTCATCAATCTCAATTCTAAAGTCAGTTATTCTTAAAGAGGCTGATGCAAACATAAAATCAAACATAAATCTAACCAACAACCTCATCAAAAATTAGATAAATTCTTCATCAAAATGCCAAGAAATTCTTTGTTGATGGTCAAGAAGGATTTCTTCATCTCTTCTAGTTACAGGATTCTCCATTTCTTGCAAAAAGAATGAACTAGGAGCAAAAGTAGGTTCATCTCTATGCATCAACTTTTCAGTACCAGCATGTCTTCTTCCTTCAATAGTTCATGTAGAACTTCCTTCATCATTTTCAAAGAAAGGATTTTCATAAATCCCACTAGCACCATCTTCATACAAAGGATTATCAAAGGCCTGAAAAACTTGTGAATGAGAATTTGAATGCTCATGTCTTTCAGGACAGCATTCCAAATCAAAAATTTCTTGTATGAGATCCAACTCATCAAGAATTTTCTAGATCACTTCAGCTCGCCCTCTGTTTTCTTATTCCAATGAAAGTTGAACAGCAGAAATCCAATTATCTGCTTTCTAATAAAGCCTCATGCACTTCTTGCAACTTGGCTTTAGTTTGCTCGTTCCACCCCAATGCCTTGTCAACAATTTTAGCAGCCCTATCTTTATCCTGAATAATGAGCAAAAGACTTGATTTAAATTCTTACAAGGCATTCTTAATTGACTTCATATCGGCCATATAAATGCAGCATATGTCTACATCATTGGGAACATCATTAATTAATTCTTCTAATTGCTTATCAATATCATCAAGTTTAGATAAAACTTGAATTTCCTTTTCAACAGTTGATGAACTTGGGCAACACTCCTCATGATCAGGTTGAGATCATGTAGTGTCGTTTTGATGTACAAAGATGTCAAAAATTCCTTCAGTTGTGCTTCTCAAATTATCTCGCATCTAATGTAGGCTTTTCATCATCTCCCAATTCATTAGCTTTCCGCCTCAACTTGGCTTCAAGCAAAGAGAACTCTATTTTGTGGTCACTAGGAGCAGCTTCTTCCATATTGTTCTCAATGCAAGAATCAGCATTTGTGAAGGAGTTTCCTACTTCAACCTTCTTCGTTTTTTCTTGCTGCTCTATCCAGAATCCTCCTGAGTTTCGAAGGTGTAGTAGAATATCATCAGCTGATAAGATGTCATCAACTGAAGACATATGTTCAATTTCTAGTGATCCTTCCCTTGTACCTTCATCTTGAGTCTCCTTAACAAATGTTGTTACACTGCACTCCTATGTAGGAAACATGGATACCTCACTAGACTGCAAAGCTTTTGCTGCCACAATACATTCTTCTATGGAATGCTTGAATTATTCATGTGATTCAAGAATTGTTGTGGGCATATGGCATACTGAAATATTCCCCTTGTACCTTCATCTTGAGTCTCCTTAACAAATGTTGTTACACTGCACTCCTCTGTAGGAAACATGGATACCTCACTAGACTACAAGGCTTTTGCTGTCACAATACATTCTTCTATGGAATGCTTGAATTCTTCATGTGATTCAAGAACTGTTGTGGGCATATGGATTTCATCTGTTGAATGCATGGACGAGCGAAAATCCGTAGATACCCCTTGAACTTTTGCAATGAATTCAAAGGGATTCCAACTTTCCTCCTCTTCAGCTTAAGAAATCTCCTCTTTGTTTTCAACAGTCTTCTTCAAAAATGGTTTCAAGTTTTCTTCACACTGACTAAACATTTCATTAACTAACAAATCAACAGTGGGAGAAATCTGATCTTCACGTTCATAGGCATTCTTGAGAAGGGATTGAACACTTTCAGGAAGAGAATCAGCTTCGTTGATGCTGTCAATTAGAACATTCTTAACAGCTGCAAACACTCCCCCTTCCTGCTCACTCCAAGTCGAAGTGAAGACATAATTAAACAAATGGTAAATATGATTTTCCATCTCCAATTCTATCAGAAGGATGCAAGTTCTTACTTCTGAAAATGTCTTTAAAACAGCAGCCCTTCTTCGAAACAAACCACTCCCAGTTTCATCCAAATCCTGAAAACTCTCCACAATCATACTTAATATGATCTTCATGGTTTCTTCATCATAGGGCAATTGTGGGTCCACAATTCTTATCACTTCCATGAAGCAAGAAGAAATCAGCAACTTGGTTTCTTCATCTGGATGCCTCAACCAATAGGGTTGATTTAGATAGGTTACTACAGGTGCTATCGCAAGTTGCATCTCCTCAGAAAGTGATTGTTGCACTTGTCTCAAACCTTGTTCTACCAAATGAAGAATGTTCTCTTCATGTTCCCTTGACTGAAATTCTTTGTCAAGTCCTTTTCCAACCATATAGAGAGTCTCTACCAACTTCATTTCTTCTTCATTAGCCATGCCAACTTCAAACTGAACTCAAAATCTGCCCACAAGCTTAACAACTAACTCTGTCTTTCTCACAGGATGGCAAGATCTTCTGCTCTGATACCACTAAAATATTACCCTTTAATTTTTTCCCCAAATTTGAACACAAACTAGCAACAAGTCACTGATTAGCATTAGCTCCAAATGCAAATCAGCATGGAAAGTAACTCTAACCAAGAATGTTCACCAAGATCCCAATGTGGGCGAGCTGATAGCATATGGTTAGAGGATCATTAGGAATGATCTGAACTGAAATTACAATTCATCTGTTGATGCAGACATCCACAAGTAGTGGGAATACTCCACTTATACAGTGGGTGAGATTATTACATTATTAAGGTGGCAAGCCAGCCATTAAATCCTCTCTTCCACTTATTTCGTGGGGGGAAAACAATCCACATAACCACTTATTTTGTGGGGGGGATTTACAAACAAGAAAGATGTTTATTCTAAAACTCAACCACTCAATTGTGGGAGTGTAATCAAATATAAATTGCAGCAATAAAATGAAATAGCCGTTACTACTACTAACTAGCTTTACAATGAATAGAAATAGTTGCAAATAAGAGAGATAAGCTTCCAGAATCGCACACTGGTTAGAGTAACACTTCCTCTAACATTTACAATGTCAAAAAGATAAAAAAATGAAGCTCAACCAGCAAATTACAATTATTTAATAAGTCTGATTTAGAAACAGCATTAATAGAAAATCAGACCAGCAATGTCAAACCTCATAGAAATGGACGTAACTTTGTCAATTTAGCTTTGAAAGCTCTCAAACCACAGCCAATCAACAGCTAAGAGCTAGGCGTCCAACCTCCATTAAGAAAACGAGCCAAAAACAGAGAGAAACAACTGGCACGATTCCCAAGGCAGCCAAGAAGAAAGGTACGGCCTCCAGGAAGGGTTGACTTTCTCCCAAAAATCAGAACTTTCACTAAAATATCTGCAAACTTCCAAAAAGGGTCGCCCTTCACAATGAAACAGCATGGACTGTAATGACCCTACTCAAATCTGATTGAAAATTTCTGACTTTTGGTCCTAGGAATTTCGTCAAACACTTTGCATACAAGGGTCATATGACTGATATAACATTTCAATTTGCTAAAATGGCACTTTCCTTCACTGAGCATCAATAAGGATGCTTGCAAATGACTCTAAATTGTCTAAACAATGACCTAACATGAATGTGCAACTTATTTTGGCAATATTCAATGCATATATGTGACTGAAACTACTTGCAATATGCAGCTACAACCATAGTTGGAAAACTCGCCCCAAAGAAAAACTCGGCCAAAAATTGAGAGTTTTTAAACTCGCTAAACCAAAAAAAATAATTTTTAAATTTTTATTTATTTATTTTGCAAATAGTTTTTCAAAACTCGGTAAACTCATGAAGTTTTTGAAAACCTGAAAAACTCGCCCTCGCTGAAGTTAAACCAAAAAACTCGTTTTAAAAACTCACCGAAGCTCATGAAGTCCCAACCATGGCTACAACAACTAGTAATTATGACAAACACTTTGGATGCAACCTAAGATGGCATTTATGCACTTACAGCCAAGTGGCATTAATACAAACACTCGGTATGCAAAATTATAACATTATTTATGCCAAAAAGAGAACCTACAGCCAATTGACATTTTGTCAAACAATTGGCATGCAAACTAATAAGCTGATCATGAATGATAAGAACATATTCAATTACAACTATATCATACCAACAACTTATATCTCCTTTATTGCACATATAATGTCAACTGCAATGCTGGTATGAAATGGCCAAGACTCTTGGCATTACAACATATGCAAACTATGTAATTTTCTGAGTATAAATGCAGCCTTAGTATGAAATCTAAAATGTAATATATATGCAACAATCGACTTGAGAAACTTGGTACACATTGTAGAAGAGTTGGAGACTTGATTGTAACACTTGTTGATGATGAAGACCCCTCCAAATGAAGAAATCAACTCCCTTGAAGTGCCGCCCCTATTCTTGCCTAGCAATACTTTAGATAAATAAATGCAGTAATTAAACTCCACCTCTTGGCACTTGAAATGATCGGTAGGAGCAAAGGATTAGAATGCAACAATGCCCAGAACCATAGGAGGCTTCGATGATGAGATATGAACAAAAATGTCTTGCCAATGGCGCCCTTCCTGTAGAATGTCAAACCTTTGCAACTTCAAAATCAGACCCTTAGCACAATGCAAAACTCCTCCAAAATGCATGAAACATCTCCATTCACCATAGAATGTAATGCTGCAACCTTCTTGGAGGATCGATACCAAATGAAGGAGATCCATGCAAAATCGTGGAACTAATATGCAGACTAAGATGACTGTAATAATATATCAGAATTCTGGAAATGACTGAATGAATGCAAATCGACCTCCTCAATGCAAATTTGTTGAAGACTATGAACTCCAAAATGTCTCCAACAATGCTCCAAATCAAACCATACAAAAACTTGGCCAAAGGCCACTAAATTTTTACAATGAAGCTCAAACAGAAAGTCTGAAGTACTTTTCTCCCAGCTGCAATTATTCAAGTGATATTTCACACCCTCAAAATTGCTATCAATAGGAAGTTTTCGTTTCCTATGATAAAGAATAATCTGCAGAAACCCTAAGCTCCACAAGATGAAATAACAAACATCAACATCAACATCAAATCTGTATGCTGAGAATGAAGCCCATGATGTCAATTTATACTTTTTCCTCAAGAGATCAGCCTCCTTCTAGAACTTTCCCAAGTCACCTTCTAGAAGGAATATTATTTTATTTTATTTTATTAAATTAATTAATTAAGTGACTTTTATAATTTAATACTTTATTTAAGTCACTTTATTAAATTAATTAAATATAAAGTTACCTTTTAATTTTTATTTTATTTGATAACTTTATAAATAATTAACTTAATACAACTTTTTAATTTAATTCAAATAATTAATTAGTCATCCACTTGAAAAATCATTATTTTGGACAACTTAATTAATTAAATTAATTAAATCAAACTACCTCCAAAGTGTGGACATTACATGGACGCATACCCAGAATGAATTAAAAATCTGTGACGAAGCTATGAATAGAAAATAGCTTCAGCCATGTCAAAACCAGCAACTCAGAAATAGGCTATACATCAGCAACCTGTTAGAATTATTAGAAAATGAAGCTCTGTCTACACCTCTAAATGAAGCACGGTCTCATATCTCCACCTAGGAAGCCATAGTTTCAGGCCTGAAGGATGGATTGAATTTGCTAAGCTTCCCCTTAGCCAGGTTCTAGATTTAGTCCAGCAGCATAACTTTGCTTTCCAAAACATAACATAATCAGCTCTTCACAAAATAGCAATATATAAGTTTCAATTGGCAAATGAAACACTTCAAATTCCAAGATGTTGAATCACTTCAACTTCCAAGAGGGATGCAACCTTTAAGCATTTACTTTTTTTTTTAATAATAAAACATTATTCATCCTCCTTTAGGCGTCCAACTTCACATTGCAACAATAAAGCATTTATTAAATCATTAAATGCACAATTCGACCCCTTAAATGCCCCCTCCTTAAAACAACATAAGTTATCACTCCTAGGCGTGGGGTACAACTGAAAAACATAAAATTGACTAAGTATAAAACTCAGTCCATGGAGATAGCCAAAATTGAAACTGATGGATAGCAAGATGACTTGAGTTGAACTGTTGATAATGCCACTGCCAAATTTAGACTTGCTATAAATAGTAAATTCACATCAAAACAAACAAAAACCCAAACTGACAACTGAATTGCAAAGGATTGAACTGCTGCTAGATAGATACTGCAAAAAGATAGACTTGCTAAAAATAGCAAACTGCTATAAATAGTAAGTCTGCACAACATCCTCTGAACGCCAACTGTGCAGTATCATGACTTACTATAAATAGTATGTGTTTCCAAATATCATTTGAGCACAAACCAGGCAACCATCATGACTTACTATAAATAGTAAGTGCCCGGAAAGGTTGTCAAATTCAGATGCATGTCACACCACCCTGGAGATCTCTGAAACCCAGAAAAACTCAAAAACCTTTTACATGCAAACCCTCGAAAAAGCATCTTAAAGAGGAAACCCTAATTTTTTGCTTCATCTTAGCCTACGGATTTCCGGAAATAGGCTAAATCCAATTGAAGAGTGTAGGGCTAAAATGGGGACATTACATGAGTTCGAAGTGCGCAAGCGCAATTACAGTAAATTTACCCTTCAGCAAATCGTTGATTTCCTATCAGAGGATGTGGAGGGTCTGTCAGATGATGATGGAGAAGTCTTACTTCACATGTATTCCAGAGTTCATATCGATCAATGGCCACTTCCACAGGTTAATTGGTACACCAAAGAGAGCACCTCAATTGAGGAAAGAACAAGCTAAATTATCAAAAACAGTGGGATATTCTTGAGCAGTAAAAAGACACGGAAGGTAGCTATTCCAATTGCAGAGCCGCCAATAGTCTAGTCATCTCTACTTCTTCTTCTAAGCCAAAACCAAGAGTGAAGGCTATGAGCGTTTGTCTAGAAGGTGCAAAGATTAGCAGAATGTCAAAGAGTTCAAAGAAAAAGGTGGAGTCTTCCGTTCAAATTCAGTAGGAACAGCCAGCAGTATCAGAAGTTCCAGAAGAATCAGCACCACAAGCTGAAGCAGTGCCTTCATCTCCTAATTCTCCGCTATCACCGAAGCCTTCTCCCATTCATATAGATTTAGAAGTTGAAGAAATCAATGAAATTGGAACCGAGCCTCCTAGAGAAGTTAGCAAAGACTCCTCGTCTTGGCTTGATAACATGCTTGGCAGGAAGAGGAAGCCTTCTTATCAACTGAACTTTGCAGAACTTGATAGCATCTACCAAGACACACCAACAAAGAAACTTAAGAAGCAAGTTCATATGAAGAAGAATTTTGATGGCGAGATTATCCTTGACACTGCTACACCTCCGGAGGACAAGAACGTTGATGAGGTTAAGATTAATGACTTCAAAGTTGTCAAGGCCAATCTTGGTAGAAGCACCCGACATACTGATGTGAATCTCTTTAAGGTTGTAGCAGATAATCTAAAGCAACAAGTGCTCAAGGATGGATAAGATAAAGCAGCCTTCAAGGCTGAGATTCGGCAACTACGTCAATATATTTCCAATCTCCTTCATGCCACTTCACATGCCACTTTGTTGCTTCCACAGATTCTGGAGTCACCAGCAAATCAGAATTAGCTGAGTCAATCGGTCATATACGAGAAGCATATGCGAGATTGGATAGAGGAATTCATCACCAAGGGCAGATTTATACTTGTAGAGATATACCAATTGAGGTATAGCGACCATGATCTTTGTCAAGGGATTTAGGGATTTGAGCAGTGTATGGCAAAAGTGAAACCAATGCATGAGATCATCATTTCCGACTTGAGGATGGCATATGATTCAATCATTACAGAAGAACATAAGAAGAAGATTTTTTCTTGGAGAGAACAACACCTATTCAAAAGAAAAACCTATGAGAGTATATTTGAAGAATTGGCTAGATATAGACAAAAAGTTGTTGATATCCTCAAGTTCATAAGCACATTTATTTCGCAAATCCCTTGTCAATATCATCATGAAGATGGCACTTTTGTTGATCTAGGTGAAGTGTAAACAGAGCTTTAGAATCTTGTCTGTGGCAGTTTTAGCAGTGATCCTGTTGCTAGCAAGATGAATCATGTTGCCACGATGTTAGCAAAATTTGATAAAGCAGAGGAAGAGATGAAAGAATTTATGAATTTGATTGCAGAAGGTGAGGAGATCCTAGAAAAGCAAAATATTGCTCTGGATAGTATCAGTACTCTTGACAGAGAGGCAGTTACCAGCTTTTTGGAGGATATAGTTTCCCAAATTATCAATGAGTGATTCATCTTTTGGGGCAGCAAGGATATCCAAGAATAGAACTTAAAGCAGCAGTTAACTCGATGCCTTCTCCAAGTGTTCTTGCTATTCATGTTTATCTATTCTTTGTGAAATAGGAAAAATCAAATGTATAGTTGGAACTTTCCCTGCTTTTTGTTTTCAGCAAGTGGTTAGGTAGTTGTCTTGTGTTAGTTTTAGAAATAAAGTTTGTGAGTTGGCAAGTCTAGTCAGCTTAAAGAAAGGATATTTTAGGGTTACCTACTCCTTGTTTGTGTATAAATAAGGGCAGCCTTGCCCATTATTTTCTTAACTATTATTGTGTTAACAAATTGTTGAGCCTACTTTTGCCACAACTTTGTTATTCAGTATCTGTTCACTTTGTGTAAGAGCAAGTTTGCAAATCTTCCTTTGCTGCAAATATTGTTCAGTTAATGTTCAATCTGTGTCAAGTGTAATCTGGTTTGATCGCTAAACTATAAGCCTGTCTTTGCTACAAATCTGTTGTCCCAGAAGTGTAATTGCTGTTGGAAAATTGAGGAAGCAAATCTCATGCCTACTTTGCTCTGATCTACTGTCTCAATCTCTTTCAGTATTTTGTCTTATGTGTTTTGCTTATATAATCTTTATTTCAGCTTACATCTTTTAAGTACAATGAGTCTTGAAGTGTGATCTAGAAGTGAGTTTAGTTTAGCTTCTGTGTAAGTCATTCCTCGTTTACTTTTGATTCTCAAGCTCTAAGTTTACTTGAGTTGTTAGAAGCGTCTTTAGTTTAGGCCTAGTTGTAGTTGAAGTTTTGGAAAAGAGAAAACCTCAGGTGCGACTTAAAGAATTTTATAACCTTGTGCTCTTAGCTGAGAACAAAAAAATTTGGCAATAGTTTAGTATTCTTTTTTAAACATCATCAACGAAGAGGGAGCTTCCCCTACTACTTTGAAGAGCAGTTCAACTATGCATAGTTGTTTGTTTCTAATCTGCATTCCAGAGGTGCAAATTGAAACGCCAACAACCAGCAAAGAACTGAGGCAAAAATGTTGGAAAAAGAAAAGGAAAAGTGAAAAAAATATACTAATACTAAAACCTTAAAAATGACCGACATCACTTCTAAATGTTATTCATTCCATTTGCCAGTTCAAACAAGGGGAAAACAAAGGCATTTGAAGCTCAAATAAAATTTATTGAAGAAAAAACAAGCAAACATATTGGCAAAAAAATAGTTAGGGCCTAATTATTTGTAATAACCCACCCTTAATTTTCTTTGTCAAAACTTCACCCATTAGCATTCGCCAAAACCAATGATAAGCAATTGAATAAGCAATCCTTCACTTTCAGATCACCCAGATCCTAGTGTGAGCAAGGTGAGAGAAAAGGGTAGAAAGGGGATCTTGCATTGCATGTAAAGAACAAGCTAACTGAAAGTAAAAACCTCCCACTTTCTGATCAGCCAGATCCCAATGTAGGCAAGGTGAGAGCATACGGTGAGAAGGCTTACAAATGAATCCCTCTATGCACTTCTTCAATGGGATGAGTAATCAAAACCAAATGCATGAAGTAAACATCTGCTTATTCAATGGGAAGTACAAGAAAGGAAAGCACTTGGCGGCAAGCTGATCAACCTCTGTGTGTTTAGCGAGCAAAACAAGAAAGGAATTATAAAAACTCGATCACTTATTCAATGAGAGTAAGAAGTACATAAAGCAAAGCTCGACCACTTATTCAGCGGGAGCAACCACTTGTTCAGTGGAGTAAGTATCAAAAACAAATACAAGAGCATTCACCAACGGTACTATAGATGATGTTACAAATACAGAATGTAAATATGTGAGCACCCCAACAAAATAGAACAAGTATACCCCAAGATTGGCCCAATGAAGGTCAATGATAGGACAAACTGCAAGCTGCAACAGGTCTGATACGCATGAACAGCAGATCTGAAACTCAAATCAGCAACCTTAAAAACATCATAACTCCTCCAACACTTTGTGGAATTACGCCGAACAACTTGCAAAGTGAAACACTATGCTAGGCGTCCAAGTTCAGCTTGTTAGCAACCCCCACAAGACTGAAACAGCAACCCACACTCATCAAACACCCTACAACTGGGTTGTACGGCCTCCATTAGTGGGCGACTAGCATTTAAAAATCAAACTCTTCGCTTAAAATTCTGCCTTTGGGCGAGAAGGGGTGCCCAAGGATGTAGGTTCTCTTGCTTCAATGCCAACAAAATGATACAAAGATCTCCAACCTACAAGTGCAAACCATGTGGTACGGCCTAGGGCAAGAAAAGAAAACCAGCAATCTAAAAACTCCTAAAATATACTCCAAAACGCTTCCAAATCATTGCAAGAAGAGTTAACACAACAAAACATGGCTAGAAGATATCAAAACAATCCATAAATGAAAGCAAACTGAAAATCTTTCACCAATAACTCCAATGGTGACTTCTGCAGTGAAGCCACTCCGATGTCCGGGTGGGGAGTATCTCTCAACTTCAAAACTAGAGCAACTCTAAAGGTTTTTCATCTCCAAAGCCTTTGAGGGGATTCAATCCTCACTCCAATAGCATTTCATTATCATCAATCAACATAATGAAAATGAGAGCACAATGAGCCTTATATAGAGATTAAAGATTCAATTTTGAAATTGCTTTTCCCTCCAAATGGGACGCCCCCTTGAGAAAATATAATATTTAATTAATTTTCACTTATCCCTCCATTTGGGCGTCCAACTTAGGAAATATAATTTCCCCTTTTTAAAAAAAACTTAAAAGTTGTTGAGTCTAGACATGGGGTACAAAATGATCCAATAATAACTTAAGTTATATCTTATATTTTGCCTTTTCGAACTTAATAACTTAAGTTGCTATATTTCCATTTCTGAACTCCAAGAACGTTGGAAAAGCCATTGCTAAAAATACCAAGACGCCAACCACTGCAACTGCCACCATTGCCAAAAATAGTAACATTGTGTTGAACTTTTGTAATGTCACTAATTGGAATGATACTAAATTCACTCTACTTGTGATGTCCCTAATAGGAATTATGCTAAGTTCACGCTAAATTACCAACTCCCTAATCAAGGGCTAGGGGAATACCTTAACTTGATTTAGTTCCTGCATACATGTTAGAGATCAATCACAAGATTAGTTTACAATTAGAATGTTAGTACTCCATATTGAACATTGGAATTAAGTATGAGTAGAATCTATACTAAGCATCATAACCAACATTCTCATAATTGATCCTCCCTTCATGTTGCACCATGGTAGGAAGGTAAGATTACAATGGTGGATCCCATGATTGAACTAGACCTAGAGGCAACACCCTTTGATCCAAAGGTAGAACCCCTCTAGCCCTCGTGGGCTCATCATGTCCCACCCTAGGTGGCGTATCTAGTGGAGATCAACCTAGACCCAAGGCAGTACCCTTTAATCCCAAGGCAGTACCCCTTTATCCCTCGTGGGCTCATCATGTCCCACCCCCGAGTGGCGTATCTAGGAGACTCCATTGCATGAATTCCCCCTTTGCAATCCTTCTTCCCTACCATGGTGGAACATGGATATCATAATATAAAAGATAAACAATATATATATATATATATAATTTTTGAATATATCATAATTAGAAATAAATAATAAATAACAAATAATAACATAATAAATAACAATGAACAATAATAAAAAATGCACCTATGATTCTACTTTATAAATTTTGAATATAGTATAATTGAAAACAAACAATGATAAACACATTTCATCGATTCTCTATTCTATGAACTAAGGAACATATTATAATACAAAATGTAGTAGGGCATGCCTATTGATTCCATATTTCACATCTTTTAGCAGATTCTCCCAAA
>VDFB02175093.1:0-10405 GCA_007258455.2 Sequoia sempervirens | reverse complement strand
ACTACGCCCCTAATTTACTATAGAAAGCTGACTACGCCCCTGATTTACTGTAGAAAGCTGACTACACCCCTAATTTACTGTAGAAAGCTGACTACGCCCCTTTAACTTCCCGGGGCCATCATTTACAAACCGTACGTCGAATCAACTTCATCCAAAAACTAAAGTTGCTTAGTTTTTCAAGCTCTATCTAGTGGTACCTTTTATTTCCTCCTATCAAGAATTTGAACATCCCGAGGTGGCCACACCCTGCATCGCGGGGTGGACAGGCCCCTAGCTTCCTGGGGCCATCATTTACAAACCGTATGTCGAATCAACTTCATTCAAAAACCAAAATTGCTCAATTGAGCTCTATATACTAGTACCTTTTATTTCTTCCTATCTAATCAAACCAATCCATTCCTCTAATCAAATACATACAATCATCTAATCAATCCAAGCACACCAATCCTATCAAGTTCATCCAATCACAATTATCCAATCAACATTATCTAATCATTTGATCCTATCTAATCAAATTGATCTAGTACATTAATCAAATTCATCAAATCATCTACTCGATCCAATCATCCATCTACCAAATCCCATCAAAATCAAAATCAATCCCATCGCATCATCCAATCATCCTAATCTAAACTTTAATCCAATCCTGATCTAAGCTTGACTTAAATCCCGATTTGAGCTTTAGTCCATCATCTTTGATCCATTTTATTTATCCTATCATCATCATGAATCCTCATCCTCCATCAATAGTAGTCAAGGGAAACCCTAATTACGTTGATGACAATAACGAAAGTCTTGTTGATCAAGAGGTATATGACATAGATCCCCTTGACACTATCATATATAGTAAGCTTTCTCCACCCACTTTCCAAAATCCAATTACTCCTATGAGCTATCCCGTTATGTCTTCATCCATGCCTAATCGTGCTCCTTATGCCACCTTTGACAATGGATATCTAGTATCTTCTTCATCCCCATATTTTTCATGTCCTTCATCTACGCCATCCTCTTATATAACATCTACATCCTTTTATCCTAATTTTCCATCCCAATACTCCTATTACAATTCCCCATCCATGTCCCCCTATCATAATCCTCTTTCTGAATCTTCCCAAACTAATCCTACATCCACACCCTTTTACCTTAATCCTACATCCACATATCCTCATCCTAATCCACCATCCCAATACCCTTATTATAATCCATCCCCTTTATGAGTCCGGACCTTAATCCATAAGATTCACTTCACCTCGACGGACCTTCCATCCATCTGTCCTTCCATTCCATTTTGTCTCTTCCATAATCCTACCTTATCCATCTACTTCCCTTGTGACTCCATCCAATCCTAATCCTTCATCTCATAGTCCTTATCTAATCCCATTCTCCACCTTAACCTCTAGTCCACTCAATCCATAATCCCTCATCCATTTCTACCAACCCATCTGCTTTCAACCATATGCAAGTCTCTCATTTCAAGTTCTCCAAAGGACTCATGACAAAGAAAGCCATCCCTTAACTCACACATCTTGAAGTCATGGAAGCATGCCATCTAGATCCATCATCCATGGTCACTAGTGATGCAGACCCTTCTCCATACCACACCTATTATTGATGTTACCACCCCCGGTGCCGCCAAACCATTGAAACCATTGAACCCACTAAATCCATTGAACACTCCATCTCCTAATCCAAGAACCATCAATCCATCGGCATTACCTAATGACCTCAACCAACCCCCAAATCCCATCCTCACTAACCAACCTTTAACCAATTTAGTAGTAATTCAAAACCTATTTCTAATGAATCCCTCATGAATTTTCTTATCCTCCATTCCTTACTTGAAGAGTCCTAACAAGCATTCCCTCGCTACCATGCCTCAAGACACATGATGAGTCATGCCAAGAGTCTAATCCAAAGCATGCCAAAGATATCCCCTTTCTCCGGGGACAAGATCCTACCATCCCATCTAGTCCACCTCAAGATCACAGTCCCCCATCCATTCCATCCCATGATCCCCTTGTCATTCAAGCTTCCACTACTCCATCTCCATCTCCATCGCATGAGCCTACTACCACAAATCCAGATCCTATCATGGCCCCTACTCCCTCTCCTGATGTTGCTATCCCATCATCTCCTTCTCATGATCCCCCATCATTGCCTAAAAATGGTATCCCCACACCACTTGCATATCCCCTTGGTCCTCTCACATTCCTCCATGGTGGTCTCCTCACAGAAGAAAAACAAAGCATATACACCAACCCTCCTCTTCCACCTAATAATGAACTCACATCATTCTTCCAGAATAACAAAAATCTTTTCCTAGATCGAATACTCAAGAGAATGAAATATCAAGGAAAGGGTTTAGGCCTTCATGAGAAAGGTATTATAGAGCCCATCCAAGCTAAAGAACATTTGTATCTACAAGGTCTTGGATGTACTACTCATGACTCACAATTCAAAAATGTTGGTACAACTTCTAGATGTCCTCAATGAGCCTTTTCCAAAAGAAATGTTAGCTCTTCCCATCGCTCCACCAAACCATATGCTGCTGTAGACATCCAAATTTGGACACTTAATTTATCCAAATTTATCACTTTTCGTCTAAACATCCTCTTATCCTAGTTAATTAAATAATATTACTATTATTTAATTAATATCTTTAATTCTGCCAAATCCCTAAGGTATTTAATTAATAATTAAATACCTTACCCTCCTTAATCCTCTTTTCATCAAATAAATTAAATAAATATTACATTTATTTAATTCCTCACATGTCTTTTTCATCAAATCTTAATCCATTTCTTAATCTTTTCATTAAGGATGTGCACATGCCTAATCCTTGATTAGGATGTGTCACATCCTCCAACTTTTGCAAGTTGGCTTTTAATCCTAATTAGCCCCTAATTATCCTCTAATTACTTATTAATTAAGCCTAATCATTCTCCAAGGAATTTTTAATTCCTTTTTATTTGTCCTAGATTCCCCTCCTTTATATGTGAATTTTTAATTCACATTCCATCCTTCCAAGGCTTCTAGAACCTTGGACTTGTCACAATCTCCACATGTGACCAACCTTGGACTTGTCACAATCTCCACATGTGACTAAGTCCCACCTTTTTGGAGCCCACCTTTTACCCTCTAGATCATCCTAGGAATGTGAATTTTTAATTCACATTTATATCCCCAACCACCTTTCCTTTTCCCATGTAGACTTTTGAGGAATTCTAAAATTCCTCAAATGTCCCTTTCACTCCCACTTGGGGACAAGAAATCCCTTTTTGTGGAAATCCTCTCATCCCCCAAAGTGCATGTCCTTTTCCACCTCATGTACCTTTTTGACAACTCATCTCCACCTCATATCCTCTTGTCCACTTCACCCTCCACATGTCAAGATGTGAGGGCTTGTGGGTTCTCAACCCACCATAGCCCTTCATCTTGACCTTGTTGGATCAATCTTGACCCTTGAATTCTCTAGAGAATTCAAATTCTTCTATAAATACCCCCTCCTCAAGGGCATTTTCAACACTTTAGATTGAAGCAACTACATGCTGCCCATTTGCCTACACAACACTTAGCTATCTTGCACCCTTATGCTGTCATTTTGCATTTTCAACACTTTGCACTCTCATAACTACATGCTGTCTATTTGAATCCTCAAGCCTTTTTCAATCATTCGACCATCTTTTTTCATCATTTTGCATATCGAAGCTTGCATTTTAGTCATTCAATCCATCATCTAAGGAGCACACAACCAATCCAAGCAAGGGCCAATCAAAGAAGTTTCAACAACAAGGGAGGTAAAAATATTTGTGTTTCATTTTATTTGCATTCATTTTCGTTGTAACTCTCTTTTGGCTAATCTTGAGGTGTCCTTGGTGTTTTGTCTTTCATGTTTCTTAGTTAGATTCGCACATTTAGAGTATTAGGAATTCCAAGGTATCACATTTATGGCATGCCCGGTGGGACCCACATACGGGTCTTGCATTTAATGTTTCTTTGAGTTAAGAGTTTGCAGGAAAAAGCTCACAGAGTTGCGATAGCGCCCTCGCAGAGTTGCGGTAGCGCCCCCACAGAGTTGCGGTAGCGCCCTCGCAGAGTTGCGGTAGCGCCCTCGCAGAGTTGCGGTAGCGCCCCCACAGAGTTGCAGTAGCGCCCCCGCAGAGTTGCGGTAGCGCCCCCACAGAGTTGCGGCAGCGCCCTTTACAGAGTTGCGGCAGCGCCCTTAACAGCACAGTTTTGAGGGTAAAATGGGCGTTTTGGCTTCGTTTTTGCTCTAGTTTTTTGCTATATTTGCGTGATAACTCTCTAACGTTGTTCTGGCGAGAATATTGCTATTTTTCACTAACATTTTTGCAGCATATTGTGGCAAAAATTGACCAAAAGGCGAAAAAGAAGGAGGACAACTAACATTTGTTTGTAGGGGGCATCTACATAATCAGACTTTCAAATTTTTTTTTATCTTTGCTGCTCTCAAACATAGTCTAATTAGGGGGATTAAATCTCATTGTTTGTTGTGGTTGCTTATTTTTGTGTTACCCAAGGGGGCATTGATTTGTTTTCACTTTCCCCTTGCACTTCGTGTGAGCCTGGGGAGTAGTTGGGAACAGTTGGTGTCTTCTTTTTTTAGTGGGACCTGCTTGGGGATTTCATCACCCCAAGGGACGATTCCAACCACACGTACCGGGCAGTGGTATATAAAGGGGAGAACTAAAGTTATACCCCCAATCCGGGGCCTATGCCAGACCATGAGCGTCAAGCTAGGGTGATACCTAGATAGATCGGAAGAGTTGGTTCGAGCCTTCAAGATCTCGGGTTCCCCGACTCACACTTGTGATTCCGGGATCAGACTACTAAGCAGCGTCGATCGAGAGAGCATCGAGGACTCTTCTAGAGCCTTGTGCATCCTAGATTAAGACTTTGCCTTGCCATACCCGTAATATTAATCATAGGATTGTGCTTGCTTGAGGTTTTTTTCTTGTGGAAATTTTTGTCAAATTTTTGATACTTTTGACTTGTTTCATCATTTTGCGTCCTTGCCATAGCCTTTACCATCAAAAACCAAGCCTTGTCCCCACAGAAACGTGGTAGCGCCCCTGTTTTGTTGCAGAAACGTGGTAGCGCCCCTGTTTTGCTGCAAAAATGTGGTAGCGCCCCTGTTTTGCTGCAGAAGCGTGGTAGCGCCCCTGTTTTGCTGCAGAAACGCGGTAGCGCCCCTGATTCGCTGCAGAACGCTGCCTACGCCCCTGATTTTTGCTGTCAACCCCCCGAAAGTACCCCATTTGGATTCATTTAGCCTCTAAATCACTACTTAATCATTCCTAACTATCATCCCATTATCCTAAGCCTCCCAAAACCTCCATTTCATCCATTTAAACCCCCATTCTACCACCCCAAATTTTTACAAATCACTTCTAATCTACCTTTTCATTTTAATTTTCCATTCACAAGTCAATACCCTCACCTAACAAACATCACAACTTTACCATTCACACCTCCTAGACACCGCCCGTAGCCAAACCGCCCTAACCTTGCATTACAAAGTGATTATCTAAATTGACTATAGCGCTTGAACTTGATTATTGGTCTTTAACTTCAACCCCAATCAATTTGCCTCCATCTTGAGGTGAATTCGATGTTGCAAGTTATCATCCTCGGCCCAATCAATCCATTCCTAGCTTAAGGTGGATTCGGTGCCGTAATCATCCTATCAATCAATCAAAGCTCTAGGGTTACTAAAGGTAATCTCACGTGATCAAGTTTGAGGTCTCTCTCTCTCCCGCCTTCAAATCCAAATCAAATCCAATCCAATCAAATCCAATCAAATCCCATAAAAATCAAAATCCAAAATCCAATCCAATCAAATCCAATCAAATCCCATCAAAATCAAAATCCAAAATCTAATCCAATCTAATCCAAATCCAATCCAATCTAATCCAATCTAATCCAAATCCAATCCAATCCTAATCCTATCAAATCCAAATCTAATTCCAATCCAATCCTAATCCTATCAAATCTAATTCCAATCCAATCCAATCCAATCCAAATCAAACCCATTCCAATCCAATTCCAATCCAATTCCAAATCCAACCCTTACCCAATCAAAT
The DNA here is from genome assembly GCA_007258455.2 of Sequoia sempervirens. Lineage (NCBI taxonomy): Eukaryota > Viridiplantae > Streptophyta > Pinopsida > Cupressales > Cupressaceae > Sequoia > Sequoia sempervirens. The sequence goes on along the minus strand of VDFB02175093.1, from coordinate 4,301 downwards.
CCAAACCTAATCAAATCCAATCCTATCCAATCAAACTAATCTAGTACTTTAATCAAATTCATCAAGTCATCTACCCGATCCAATTATCTATCTACCGAATCCTGTGAAAATCAAAAGCAATCCCATCTAATCATCCTAATCTGAGCTTTTGTCCAATCCTAATCTGAGCTTGACCAAAACCCTGATTTGAGCTTTAATCCGTTCCCATCCAAAATATTTTATCCATCCTCTTCATCCTTTCACCATCATGAATCCTTATCCTCCATCAATAGTGGTCAAGGGAAACCCTAATTACGTTGACAACGATAACGAAAGTCTTGTTGATCAAGAAGAATATGACGTGGATCCCCTTGATGCTATTGTCATTAGTAAGATCTCTCCACCCACTTTCCACAATCCAATCACCCCTTCCAGTTATCCGGTTATGTCTTCATCCATGCCTAATCATGTTGCTTCTGCTACCTTTGACAAGGGATATCCATCATACCCTTCATCTACATCATCCTTCTTTATCAAACACCCGTGATCTCTCTTATCCTAGTCCACCATCCACACCTATCCGACCCCCATCTACATCCTCCTATTCCAATCCTTCATCCGTGATATACCCATCTACCCTTAATCTTCCCCATGCCACCCATGCACTCTAACCCCACATTCGCACCTCCCCATACTAATCCTACATCCACACCCTTTTACCTTAATCCCACATCCATGTCTCCTCATCCTAATCCACCATCCCAATACCCTTATTATAATCCATCCCCCACATCCTCTTGTCCCACTACACCACCTATATCCTCTTTTCCTAATCCACAATCCATGTCCCCCTATCTTAATTCACCACTCCAATATCCTTACCTTAACCCTCCATCCAATCCTAGTCCTCCATCTACTCCTAGTTCTCCATACAATCCTAATCCCCCATCTACTCATAGTCCTACATTTGATCCCATTCCTCCATCTAACCCTAGTCCACAAATCCATAATCCCTCATCCATTTCTACCCCCCCAGCCAAGCCAACCATATGCAAGTCTTTCGTTTCAGAAGTTCTCCAAGGACTAATTACAAAGAAGCCATCCCTAACTACACATCTTGAAGTCGTGGAACCATGCCATCTAGATCCATCATCCACGGTCACTAGTGATGAGACCCTCCTCCATACCACACCTATTATTGATGTTACCACCCCAAGTACTGCTCAAACCGTTGAAACCATTGAACCCACTAAATCCACTGAACCCACACCACCTACTCCAAGAGCCACTGAACCCATCAAAGACACCCAAGTCCAATCCAATCCCTCTACTCCTAGATCCACCCAATCCATTGAAGACACCCAAATCCAATCCACTTCTCCCAATCCTAGTAGCACCAAAGCCCATTCCAATGAACCTCATGAATCTTCCATCCCTCCATCTTCCCTACTTGAAGAGTCCCAACAAGATGCCATTACCATGCCTTCCACACATGATGAGTCATGCCAAGAGTCTAATCCAAAGCATGCCAGCATATCCCCTTCTCTAGATCAAGATCCTCCCATCCCATCTAGTCTGCCTCAAGATCACAGTCCCCCATCCATTTCATCCCATGATCCCCTGGTCATTCAAGCTTCCACTGCTCCATCTCCATCTCCATCGCATGAGCCTACTACCACAAATCCAGATCCTATCATGGCCCTTACTCCCTCTCCTGATGTTGCTATCCCATCATCTCCTTCTCATGATCCCCCATCATCACCTAAAAATGCTATCCCCACACTGCTTGCATATCCCCTTGGTCCTCTCACATTCCTCCATGGTGGTATCCTCACAGAAGAAAAACAAAGCATATACACCAACTCTCCTCTTCCACCTAATAATGAACTCGCATCATTCTTCCAGAATAACAAAAATCCTGTCTTGGATCGAATACTAAAGAAAATAAACTATCAAGGAAAAGGTTTAGGCCTTCATGAGCAAGGTATTATAGAGCCCATCCAAGCTAAAGAACATTTGTATCCACAAGTTCTTGGATGTACTACTCATGACTCGCAATCCAAAAATGTTGGTACAACCTCTAGACGTCCTCAACGAGCCCTTTCCAAAAGAAATATTGGCTCTTCCCATCGCCCCACCAGATCATATGTGGCCATCCCTCCTCCTTTATCGTATCACCTCAAAACAACCGTCCATCTTCCTCCTTCATCTGCTCCATCCATTTTGGGTCCTTACATCCCTCTATCTACCATCTCCAATCCTCCATCTACCATGCCCTTGTTTCCTCTAGGTCTTACATCTATTTTGGGCCCCTATATCCCAAAATCACCTCCTCCATCTTGTCCTATCCATCCTTTCATCCATCCAACACCTATCCATCTCATCCATCATAAACATCCCTTTCACATACCCCATAGTCAGGATCAACAAAGGCACTTACCTAAACATCCTCCATCTACACATAATCCCTATACTCCTACCTGCATTGCTCCACATCGTCCATCCCCTCACACCCATCCCATTGCTAGTACGAGCACTTTGGATGCCAGAGGAAAAATGCATCAATCTAAACACCCACATGAATCCAACGCTTCCCATGTCCCCTCTAAAAGACATGGTAAAGAAAAGAAAAATCAAATCCACAATCCAAATCAAACCCATCAGCCACAAAGGCCCACTAAAGCAAAAATCAAAACCATGTGGATCCCAAAGAAAAAAGATGCAATGCCATCAAATGAAAAATTTGTAAGAACATCCAAAGTTGCTAATCCAAAAGCTATCCATACTCACCTTTCATCTCCTAAGTCTGTTTTGGGCCCTCATGTCCCGAAATTCACCATTCCATCTCCTCCATTATCCCCACATTCTCCATCCATCAATCCTATTATCTTTTCACATCCACCATCACATGTGCCAATGTTGGTCCTGAACACATCTCCCCATCACATATTCACCCCATCATTCTATCCATACCCTTTCCAGCATCCCATACATTATCCCATGTATCAACCCCATCAAATCCCTCTAATTCATCCTCTTGCATAAGGTTGTACCAACATCCAATAGTCGGTTTGAACATGGGCTCTTAACACCTTGATCCTTATCACATGTCCTTACCCATCTCCTTCTGCATAACATCCAAAAAGTCAAAAAGTCAAAAAAAAAAAAAAAAGATTCAAGAGAAATAATTCGTCCAATGGTGAAAACTTGGCAAACAAGTGCCTTGGATAAGTACCATGACGAAAACCTGGAAAACAGGCATCATGCGTAAATCCCCATCTGCACATGGGGGCAACTTCCTGACATGCATTCCCTCCATCCGCTATGCTTCTAGCTATGCACCTGTCTTCCTGTTATCCGTCCTCTTCATAAATCCCTTCATCCCTCCTATTTTCTGTATCCTACCATCATATCCCATTTATCTCTCATTCCCTCCATCCTTCTTGTGATCTTGATTAAAATAGGGGCACCTATCTATGCATGCTTTGGACACCTATTGGTATACATTCCCTTCATCCATGCTCTATCATATTCCTTGGTCACCCATCCTGTCCTCCTTCAGTTATCTCCTTTATCTTATCATCCACTCGTCTTACATACCTCATCATATCTGACATATCTAGAGTGGGGGCATCTGCTTCCTTTGTGACAGTCCTTGGAGAAATCATCTATCATAACAGCATCCCTTCCATCTGCCCATCCTTGTCTTCATATCCCTCTATCCTAGCACCCCTTTCATCTCCCAATCCTATCCATCTATCTTAGCATCCCTTCTATCTGCCCATCCTTGTCTTCGTATCCCTCTATCCTAACATCCCTTTCACCTCCCAATCCTTATATTCCCATCCATCCAAACAATCCCTCCCATCCCCCATCCCTATCCTATATCTTTATCTAATCTTTCATCTTTATCCTCATCCCATCTCATCCCACCTCCCAATCCCTTGTCATTGGTATCTGGCTATAGGCCTCCCCCCATGCAACCCAATGCCATTTATCTCATCATCATCACCCTTGCTTCTCTTGCACATTTTTCCAATCCCCTATCACTTTTCATCCCTCCTCTATCTATCATACCATCCTCCCAAGTCATTTTAATGCGTTGATAACTATCCCCGCCCTGAGCTTTATGTGATCGTCATCATCTTATCCAATCTAATAGGTCTATCCTATCTTGTCATATCGGTCCCATCTTTTTATCCACTTGTCCTATCATCATCCATCATCCTTTGTCCATTGTTTTCCTTTGGTCTTGTCAAACTACGTTGCCCCTGCGCTTTCACGTAGGCAAGGTCGATCATTTGATCCATCCCCAGGGTTCC
>VDFB02175091.1:0-24231 GCA_007258455.2 Sequoia sempervirens | reverse complement strand
GAGTTGGTCACTAGGACTAAAATCATCTTAGTGTAATCATTGTTGTTAAATTTTGCTTTAATTAGCCTTAGACAGCTTATGTTGGAATGTAAAGCATTAAATGTGTGCTAAACACATCTAAGTTGTTAGAAGATTCCAAGAGGTAGTTAGGGGAGTTGTTGGCTTGGAATCAAGGAGATTGAGGTCCTAAGATGTAGGATGATGGCAAAGTTGCAAGAATGTTGCAAAGTTGCATGACAACATTGTTAGGTTGCATGCAACTTAGTTGTCTTGGATTCCCTAAAAATTAGGAGTATGGGATCGATCAACTTCCCTTGAAACATGGGAAAGGCATCTATGTAGGTGTGGTGGCTTGTAGACAAGCTGTTAGAATGCATTGTAATCAAGTTTTTGGTTTGAAGGAATAGAGAATTTTTGCATTTTCTGTGTATACCGTATGATCTTGTGTGACAATGCTATTAGATGAATTAGGAGTGTTGATTTGTTAGTAGATTTGTGTTTATACAATAGTTTTGAGTATCTTCCATATTGTAATCAAGTTGCCTTGAATTGATTTAGGGTTTTGTATTCATAAGTTGAGGTTGTAGAGAGTTTTCTTGTTTTGTATAGTCTAGTCAGTCTCTTCATGGCTCCCCCATAAACTCTGACCATGGGATCTTCCTAAGATTAGTTGGGTATGGAAGGGGAGCCAATGAACTATAAATATTTAGCAATAGGAGTCATGGGAAGGTGAGCAAGCATTTTTGAAATCAAACCCTAGGCGAGCTAGGACAGTCTGGTTAGGAGTTTGATGGTAAAAAGTGGAGAATATAGGCAGAGGTTACAAGTATTGTATGAAACAAGCATGGTATCAGGTAGGGTAAGATAGGATCTTCACATGCCAGAAGGATTGAAGCTTCAACCAATCCATTTGTGTGAAGAATTAGGAGGAGGTCAGTGAAACCCTAAGAATTAGGCCTAATAGCCCTTTTTACCCTTGAATGTAGGAACCTACTGTACGAAGGAGACAGAGGTATGGACCCCTGTGAAAAATTTAAAGGCTCAAAAAGGGTGCCTAGAAATGAAGTTTATTTGGTAGATTGTTTGGCAAGTTAAAGCAAGAAAAGAAAAAAGGTGACTGGTAAGGGCTATAAGGAATTAGGCCTCACCAAGGCAAATTCTTGAAATCGGGTAGTGTGAAGATTGAATACCATCCTAAATGGATCTAATTGGATGTGAAAGGAATGTTTACAGTACCTCTAGCTCCCCTGCAATAGTTCAAGATTGTATGTGATGTTGGTACTTAGATTCTTCTAAGTCCAAGAGAGAGTATACCAGTTTCAAAAGAGGTGTTGGTCTTCCAAGGTAAAGCACAGGTGGAAAACTCTTGGAGAAGAGTTGGAGCAGGACTTGGTTAATTATCCAAGCCCAACAAGAACCCATTGGTGTCAGGTTCTAGGAAGGAGACAGTGAAAAGGTCTTCTAAAAGATTGTGCAAGCAAGCTTTGGTTCACCATACACCAAGAAACCACTTTTCAGGCCTGGCAGTGGGACTAATCTACCACTAGTTGCGACTTAGTCCACTTCTAAATTTTTGAAAATTTGAAAGTGGAAATGAAAGCCCTTGGTCTGTACTTTGGATCCTGATAGGTGTATGCTTCTGAAACTCCAATTTTTCAGGCCTTAAAGTACCTTTTTGTTGATATTTTGGATTGGTCAACAAGGAGATGTCTTCAAAAAGTATTCAACCCATTCATCAATGATCTTCAAACCCTCAAAATTTCTAAATATGCAAATACACAATGAACGAGAAATAAATTGTGAATGTTACGACATTATGGTTTTCCTTGGTCAAACCCCTTTTTTTAGGTAATTAAACCAAATGAAGAAATAATGTAATGAAGCATGCAAAAATGGAGTTAATACCTTTCCATGTGTTTGATCTTGAATTTCTACAACAAAATATGAAGAATCTTCCCTTGAATGTCCTTGGGAAGCTATCTTGATGACTTGTAATGATAAACCCTAGTTTTCTTGACTTGAGAACATGATGAATGATGGATGAATGATGATGAGTTATGAATTTAGGATGAGTTAGGTCAAATGAGAGGGAAAACCCTTTATTTATACACAATTATGCCCAAATTCTCGAAAATACATCATCACAAGCCGACTTTAGGTCTTGAGGAATAAAAACCCAAAAGAAATTTAAATTTATTTAGACTTTTGAGCCAAATGGGACTAAGTCGCCACTAGTGGCGACTTAGTCCACTTAGGAATTTTTAAGTGGATGTTAGGAATTGCGATAATTTAAATAATTTTTATTGGGTTCTTCTTCAACAAGACACTTAATTAAGGCCTATAAGTGCATAAAGGGGCCATTTAAAGCATAAGAAAGGTGTAAATATTGATGACAAGCCTAGAAAAGTATGAAAGTTTGTTACAAGACTTTAAAATAGGTCTTGGTATGGTTATTGAGGTGAATTATGATGTTATGGTCTTAGAAAAGTTTAAAGATGTGTTACAACACCTTTATAAGACATTAATAAATGCATTTTATTCAGTTTACAAGGGTCCAAGACCTAGTGTGGATGTGTAAAACACCTCACAACACCAAATCAAGGCCTCATTAATTCCAATTTGTCATCAATTATTCCCATATCAAGCAAAGTATACACTTTTTGGTGACACAGCAGGATCATCACAGAAAAAATAGGCCCTTAAGTGGCAAAAAATTCAGGAAAATCAGAGTTAGGCAACTTGATGTAAAAAAAAAGTTATCTACATTATTTCAAAAATATGTAAGAATAGAATTTTTAGTGCAAATTTAATGTAGTTTCTAAACTACTAGGTTTTTTAAAAATATATATATATATTTGGTGAAAATTTGAAATTTCAATGCAGTAGTACTTAATTTCAAGGAAAAAATAAGAAGTAGGTGTCTATCTAACCACCCTAACCACAATAAAATGATAAAAAAATTTATAATATTTTATATATAATTAGAGGACTCATGTCCTGATGTGATGCATATTTTTTTTGTAATTTTTTTCCAAGTAAATAATTAATTATGAATTTTTCATTACAAATTTTAAAAAATATAAAAAACCGTATGTCTGACCACCTTAACTTGGTCAAAAATTCATGAAATTCATTTCTTTTAATCTTGTAGTATGCAAAGTATAGAATGTGACACATTTTTTAGATTCAAAAAATGTGATACTGTTTGAAAGCTATAGATGTTTTTCAATCAGCCTATCAATCAGGACTTTAGTCTTAATTCAAATAGAAAATAAATAATTATTATTATTAAAATCAAATTAAAACATAATTTATATTGGTGGAAAGTTGAGAATCTCCTTTAAAAACCCTTTTATGTTTCATCAATTTTGGGTTAAAAAGCATTTACCTACATACCCATCATATCACCCACTTTTGCCCATCATGATCTTGTACATACCCTTTAGCCGATCAAAACGGTAAGCCGCTTGGAATTTAAAAGTACACACCACAATGGCATGATGACTTGCATTTGAACTATTTTGCATATATAGAAGAACACAATTTCATGACTTGAATTATTTCAATGATTAAAAATGAATGGTTTGTAGATTAAATTGTCTACTCAAACTCTATGTTTTGAAGAAAATGAAAGTAAGTATTGTAAAGAATGATTAAAAAGGATAAGAGATTTCATTATGTGAAAAATTAGTGAAAATAAATTATTTTAGTTTACATATATGGAAGCTCGAGATGAAATTAAAAGTTCTTTAATTTAAATAATAGCATATGGAACTTATAAGCTCTTCCAAACAAACAATTTTCACAAGAATGTATATATATATATATATATATATATATATATATATATATATATATATATATATATATATATATATGTATGTACATACATGTATGTGAATAAATGTGAATACATACATACATACATATATATATATATATATATATATATTATTTGAAAACATGGTAAATATGAATGAAATCATATGTATATATATATTACATATATATATATACATATATATGTGCACATATTTAAATTCATATCAAATTCAAATTCAATAACTGATATATTCTAAATTGGACTTTTTGAAATCAATGAGAAAACACCAAGGCATCCCATGAAGGACATGGATTGTCATGGGTTTAATGACAATATTCAAACCAAGTAGTGGCTGATGACAAGCAATAATGCCAACTCCTAGAAACATGCAAAAGATAGTGTTGTTTCCATTTTGAATGATACATAGGAAAAAAAGCAAAGAGAGGAGAAGAAATTGGGGTTCGAAGGAAAAAAATAGAACTCGAGATAGGAGAAAAATCCAAGGGAAACATCACAAAATCTTGAATTGGAGGTAAATCGATTTCCTTTAGTAATCGACTTGTTATTATTTCCATTATTGAATCATTCTTGAAGTATTTTCTTCATTTTAATCGAGTGTTTTCATAGCACAGTAAAAATGTGAGTCGTTGTTTTGTGTTTAAATCATCCTTGAGCCAAATGTATTATGTTTTTTCAACCACCTTGTGGAGTTCGCATGGCCTACGTTCTACTTAGTATGGAGAACATAAAATTTTAGAGCGTTCACGACTATTTGTAGAGCTAAGCCAAGGCTCAAGAGCCTTAAATAGCTTGGCCATCCTCTCTATTTTGGACCATGATGCCTAGCCTTATGAAGGCTATCATAATCTATTTTGATTGATTGTGTTGTTTTGTAAATATTATTCTTTGAAAAGGATCGAATAAAGATCTTGTGGGAGGGGAATGATTCCCTATATTTATTTGTATAATTACTAATGCTCATTATCATATGGGATGATAATAGTAAAGGGGATTTATTGAATTCTTTTAGATCTTTGCATATGTATGAATATTGTTATTTTGTGTGAAGCCGACCTCATTCGATAGGAATGATGGAATGAATATAAGTTTGAGATTCACCAAGCCTTGCTTGGGTCGATCTAGAAGATGAACAAGTTCATTCCTAAATGTATAAATGGTAGAGACATAATTTTGCATGTTGAATACTACTACATGCATGGTATAAGCCAATATGCTCATTATGGTAATTTTGAATATAACTCTTGATGCTAAGAAATAAAGAACCCAACCGATGAGATTGGTCGAATCTAGAGCAACTTAAGATTTTTTTTTGTAGCCTAAATAGGTATGAGTATTTTTTAGAACCTAAAACTTCTATGCCATTCTCTTGACCAAAATATTTGCTCAAGTTTTTCATCGACAAACATGTTGTACTTAGTTTGTTTATAATATTAAAAAGCTCATCAAATTTTCAGTGATGAAAGTGTTCAAGATTTGAATATTAAGCATTTTATTTTCATGTGTACATAATTGGGCTATTTGATTTGTTAGAGAAATATTTTGGCTTGCATGAAAATTGACAAATGAGAAGTTGTAGACAATATTTGTTACTAGCAAAACAACATTGTTATATAGTTCATTGTAAGAAAACCCATTTTGTTTTGAAATAGTGAACATTTCTTTGTAAAGTGATCATTTAGCATGTAAAAAACTTGATATCAACATGGAGTAACTACAAGTAGTGTATGTTCTATTGGAAAATGACATTTTGTCTTTATATGTAACTGTTTAGTTTGAAACAGTATTGTATTGATGTAAACAATGATTAATCTATTGCAAACAACACTATTTTGTTGTTAAGTTATTCTTGTAGCTGAAAACAACCTTACTCATTAAGCTGTTTAGTTGGAACAACTTTGAATAGTTGTAAACAGTGAACATTCTTAAGAAACAACTTGTCTTATAATTGTTTAGTAGGAAGTAGTACTAGTTTTTTTAAACGATGAATGTTCATATGTAAATAGCAATGTTAGCGTATCACAGTTTTGTGTGAATGCCAAAGGAACAACAGTATGTGTGAAATTATTACCATAGGAATGTTCTAATTCTTTATTTTTGACAAAGGAAATGTCAAATGGAATATTATTATTTAATGATTGCAATTTGAATTAATGATTATTTCATAATGTATGCATAAATTCTAAAACTTAAGTAGGCATATATATGTGTATGCACATAGACTTCATCTATGTAAATACACATACTTGTGAAATAACTTCTTTTGTTCTTAGTTCATTTTAAAATGGGAAATGCTTATTGATGAAAAGTATATAATAGTCATAAGAATGATATGACTGATTGTTGAATTACTCTATTGAATCATAATTCTAATTTTTGTTTAGAGAGTAAATTAGTAATTTGATTCTTCTTTTGAAGACATATGTGAAAGAATATTCAAATACTTGAACGAAATAGTGATACATTAGTTGACTAGAACACCTCAGGGTAGATGTTGCTAGAAGGTAGATAGCTATTATGAGATATTGTATAGTAGAAAGTTACCTTTTGGGATGGGTGTCGAAATGGACTTTAGAGAGTATAGGTTTGCTTTACCATAACCTATTGTTTGTTGTTGCAACACATTTATTATTCTTGTCCAAGCAATATAGTTCATTTTCATGTATGAATTCTTTGTGATTTCACTCTCTGCCATTCCTAGCATAGATCTTACACTTTCTTTTCTAACTTGTAGATATAAATTACATGTTGATGTATGGGCACACACCAAATTCCACCTTGCAGATTGTTCTCTTGTTAAATTTTTTGTGTAGGGCCAGACATTCTTCAACTTAGAAGAGTTCTAAGGAAGCATAAGCTTTGTGATTGGGCGGTAAAGTGCTTCAACCATGTTCTCATCCACTAGTGGAGGCGATCGTCAAAGAAGAACATTAGTTGTTCATAAGACTATTTTAGTCTAAGATGTAACTTGATGTAATACATTCATGTATTTGATGTAAAGTGTACAGTGTAATGACTTTGTGGCCTTAGGAGCCAAGTCAAACCTGATATTGTAATTTGACTTTTGAAGTGAATATATGAATCATTGACTCATTTTAAATGGAAATGTGTAGCTATGATTGACTTTAGCCACTAGTTATGTCTTTTTAATTTGGAATATATTCATGTGTCTAATACAATAATGTTAATTAAGTAATAATTTGGGATGGGTTAAATTACATCTAATGTTGATGGGATGAAGTGGGTGAAAGGGAGGTTTAATCCCACTTAATCTAGGATTAAATGTGTGCACATGATTAGGGAGGTGGATTAGATGAAGATTAAGGGTTAATAAAAAGTGATGGAGGATGTGACATGTAGAGAGAGGAATTAAATAAATTAAATTATTTATTTAACTTTTATTAGAAAGAGAATAAGGAGTCTCCCCATTTTCCCCATGGTACCAGAGGGTGTGTCGCACCAGTATCACCAGCCACATGAAATTTTTTTACTAGGCGCACTACATTTTATAGGTGGACAGATACCTGACCGATTCCTTTAGTCTAAAAAAAAGAGAGAATAAGGATGGGTAAATAATTAGGAATAATTATTTACCTTAGGTTGGATCTTAGGGGAAATAGAATGAATTATTTTAGATGAATATTGGGATGTTGAATATTAATTAAATGCTAGAAATGTTATTTAATTAATATAGGGATTAGGGATAACAAAAATTAAGGTAAACTGACCAAATATAATGGTTAATTTTAGGTGTCTTTATTTTTTCCCTCTTTGAGATGATGTTACGATGTATCATCATTTTAAAGAAGATTAAAACATATGACTTGGAAGAAAATGGTTAGGTTTAGGAAGATTCCCTAGTCATTCAAAGGATTTACTAAGAAGAAAGATGATGAAATTGAGGATGACGATAGGAATGCCCCTCAAGAGGACACATGTGTTTAAGAGAGCATGGGTGTTCTCTATAAATGGATGATATGATGAAGGATAAGTGACGAAGATGCAAAATGATGGATAGAAGGTGGGATGGGAAGAGAAAGAGATAATGGAAGAAGGATATGACAAGAAATAAAGTGTGCACCATAGGATAATTCAAAGATAAATATGATGTTTATGGGCTGTCAAGTTAGAAAGCCAAGATTGATTGATATGGATAAAGTATTGTTGATGTGGGAATGATGTATCCTAAAAAATAATAATTATTGGGAAGGAAATATCCGAAAGATGATTTAATTTGGATTAAATATTGAAACAAGGTTGGGAACAAGACTAAGGATATGAGTGAACATGATTTTGCACTATATTGCATAACTGGATTACATGGATTGGCATTTTTTGACAATTTTGAATTTCTAGGAGCATTGGCACTACTGAATTTGGCTGCATTTTCTAATGAACGTTCATCGGTCATATGAAAAATATTTGTCAGAAAAGTGATGAAATGATGAAAATAATTTTGTCGCTATTTTTTCTTCGCAATTCTGACGATGCATTAAATGTCAAAATAACGGCACAGTTTCATCGGTCGTCGACATCATAAAATGACTCAGATGTTCGTTAGAATATTGACGAAAACTTCGTGTATCCACCGACGAATTACAACCAAAATGCAATTGCAATGGCTCTTCTGAAGCATCAAAACAACATGAGAAGTTTGTTGCCATTTCGACAAAATGGGCAAGGAGTTATGATGAAGCCTTCGTCACAGCTAAGCAACTTCGTCAGACCTTTTATGTGATTCATTGGTAGCGTTCATCAAAATTGCGATGAAAAGGAGTTACGATGAAGCCTTCGTCACAACTAAGCAACTTCATCAGACCTTTTCTATGATTTTTCGGTGGCCTTCGTTGACATTATGATGAAATAGGCAAGGAGTTACGACAAAGCCTTCATCGCAGCTAATCAACTTCATCAGACCTTTTATGTGATTCGTCGATGTCCATCAAAATTGTGACAAAATGGGCAAGGTATTACGATGAAGCCTTCGTCGTAGCTAAGCAACTTCATCAGACCTTTTCTGAGATTCGTTGGTGGACGTCATCGAAATTGTGCTGAATTGGGCAAGGAGTTACGATGAAGCCTTCGTCGCAACTATAGCAACTTCGTTGGACCTTTTCGATGATTCGTCAGTGGTTTTTGTCGAAATTGCGATGAAACAATGCAATTTAAAAAAATATATATTCGTTGAAATGTGCCATCGCGGAGACTCTTGGCGATGACCACCGAAGCCAACCCATTAGTGAGAGATCAATCATCGACATAGGATAGAAAACTCACTCTGATAGTCCATGTCTTGCCGATGACTTTTGTCAACAAGACAGATCCAATGTCATGCTGATCTGACCTCTTTAGGAGTTTTGAACACTATTGGTTATTAGCAAGACATTCTGAGGGTCTCACTGATTAAACAAGTTTCTAAGAGCAAGTAAACAAAAGGAACCTATTAATTTTCTTATTTTGAGGTTCTTTAAATCATAGAATAGATACCATCTTCTTTTGTATAATGTACTTATATTCAGATTTAAATTCGAGACCAATTGTCATTGCACATTCCATTTTGCTTGCATAGAGTATTCTATAAGAAATATATTGATAATGCCAAATGATTTATGGTGTTGTACAACTCTACCTATCATCACAATTCTGTTGTTCCCCCCAAGAGAATCCTACAAAGACAAGTTTACAATACCAAGTCAAATAATATGAAAAAGAATTACTTCCATACAAATTAAATGATTATTCTCACAATGGCAATTGTCTAATTACAAAAACAATTCCATGAAACATTATCCATGCTTCATAAGAGATGAGTGATCATACATACAGACTACAAGATGCATAGAAAAAGAATAACACTTGAGAACAACCAAGGGCTATCAAGGGAAGGAGTTAAGAAACAACTCTACCTATCATTACAGTTCTGATGTTCCCCCTGAGAGAATCCTGCAAAGACAAGTTTACAATACCAAGTCAAATAATATGAAAAAGACTTACTTCCATACAAATTAAGTGATTATTCTCACAATGGAAATTGTCTAATTACAACAAAAATTCCATGAAAGGTTATCCATGCTTCATAAGAGATTATTGATCATACATACAGACTGTAAGATGCATAGAAAAAGCATTAGACTTGAGAACAACCAAGGGCTAACAAGGGAAGGAGTTAAGAAACAACTCTACCTATCATCACAGTTTTATTGTTCCCCCCGAGAGAATCCTGCAAAGAGAAGTTTACAATACCAAGTCAAATAATATGAAAAATACTTACTTCCATACAAATTAAATGATTATTCTCACAATGGAAATTATCTAATTACAACAAAAATTCCATGAAAGGCTATCCATGCTTCATAAGAGATGACTGATCATACATACAAACTGCAAGATGCATAGAAAAAGCATTACACTTGAGAAAAACCAAGGGCTAACAAGGGAAGGAGTTAAAAAACAACTCTACCTATCATCACAATTATGTTGTTCCCCCTGAGAGAATCCTGCAAAGACAAGTTTACAATACCAAGTCAAATAATATGAAAAAGACTTACTTCCATACAAATTAAATGATTATTCTCACAATGGAAATTGTCTAATTACAACAACAATTCCATGAAAGGTTATCAATGCTTCATAAGAGATGACTGATCATACATACAGACTACAAGATTCATAGAAAAAGCATTACACTTGAGAACAACCAAGGGCTAACAAGGGAAGGAGTTAAGAAACAACTCTACCTATCATCACAGATCTGTTGTTCCCCCCGAGAGAATCCTGCAAAGACAAGTTTACAATACCAAGTCAAATAATATGAGAAAGACATACTTCCATACAAATTAAATGATTATTCTCACAATGGAAATTGTCTAATTACAACAACAATTCCATGAGAGGCTATCCATGCTTCATAAGAGATGACTGATCATACATACAGATTGCAAGATGCATATAAAATGCATTACACTTGAGAACAACCAAGGGCTAACAAGGGAAGGAGTTAAGAAACAACTCTACCTATCATCACAGATCTGTTGTTCCCCCCGAGAGAATCCTGCAAAGACAAGTTTACAATACCAAGTCAAATAATATGAAAAAGACTTACTTCCATACAAATTAAATGATTATTCTCACAATGGCAATTATCTAATTACAACAACAATTCCATGAAAGGTTATCCATGCTTCATAAGAGATAACTGATCATACATATAGACTGCAAGATGCATAGAAAAATCAACACTTGAGAACAACCAAGGGCTAACAAGGGAAGGAGTTAAGAAACAACTCTACCTATCATCACAGTTCTAATGTTCCCCCTGAGAGAATCCTGCAAAGACAAGTTTACAATACCAAATCAAATAATATGAAAAAGACTTACTTCCATACAAATTAAATGATTATTCTCACAATGGCAATTATCTAATTACAACAACAATTCCATGAAAGTTTATCCATGCTTCATAAGAGATGACTGATCATACATACAGACTGTAAGATGCATAGAAAAAGCATTACACTTGAGAACAACCAGGGGCTAACAAGGGAAGGAGTTAAGAAACAACTCTACCTATCATCATAGTTCTATTGTTCCCCACAAGAGAATCTTGCAAAGAGAAGTTTACAATACCAAGTCAAATAATATGAAAAAGACTTACTTCCATACAAATTAAATGATTATTCTCACAATGGCAATTGTCTAATTACAAAAAAAATTCCATGAAAGGTTATCCATGCTTCATAAGAGATGATTGATCATACATACAGATTGCAAGATGCATAGAAAAAGCATTACACTTGAGAACAACCAAGGTTTAACAAGGGAAGGAGTTAAGAAACGTCTAGATTAAAGAGAAAATGTGTAGGGAAAATGTTGAGCAGTGTCAAGAGAATAGAGCTTGTAGAACATATTCTTGACCTAATCAAGCTCTTGAACAACTTAAACAAAATTAAAATACTAACACATACATGAGAAATGTAATGAACTTCCAATATCTATTATCTTTTTTTTTTTTTGTATTGAAAATAGTTTAAGGTCCATTACATATCATGAAAATTGCTATCTGGCATTAGGATCTGTACAACATCAAAGCATTTCCATAACAAGAAACATACCGTATCAGTACTTTACATAGCAAGAAAGAAACCAAAAAGCACCAATTGTTTTCAAAACCAACATAGACAATACAAATTGCTATTAACAGCACCATAGGTTGTTGCTATTCAAATCAGCATAAACAATACATAGTGTTGATTACATTTTCCTCATTGCTGACTTCTTCAATATCAAGGTTCACCATTTTTTCTCCTTGGGGGTCCAACTTTTGGGGGCCGCATTGTCTTTCTAGGCTTGCAACTTCATCAATTGCTCTCTAGAGCACATCAAATGTCTGGTACAACAAAATGGTCTCTTCCAAGCTCAACCTACAGGCGGGTCCACTTCTCAGATCCTCTCTATTATTGTTAGCAGCACCTTTAGTTATTGACTTCAAGAAATTATCCATTGAGATCTCCACAAGAGTTGAAACCTGGAGAGCAACAGAGTAGAAAGTGAGTCTCTTGCAAGACTCAGTAAGTACCCTCTTAATACCCTTAAATTTATCATCATTTCTCTCCTTCCACAAATGCCACATGATCTCATTGGATAAGAAATACCAAAATATCTTACAATCAAACTTGAGCTTGAAATTACAAAACAAAATATCATGCCAATTAATTTTACCATTGTTATTCCAGACCTTCAACTAATGGCAAAATAAGTACAAAATTTCCTGAGCATAAAAACATTCAAAAATAATATGTTTGATAGTTTCCAGAGTCCTGCAGATACTACTGTAGACATCTAAATTTGGACACTTAATTTATCCAAATTTATCACTTTTCATCTAAACATCCTCTTATCCTAGTTAATTAAATAATATTACTATTATTTAATTAATATCTTTAATTCCGCCAAATCCCTAAGGTAATTAATTAATAATTAAATACCTTACCCTCCTTAATCCTCTTTTCTTCAAATAAATTAAATAAATATTACATTTATTTAATTCCTCACATGTCATTTTCATCTAATTCTAATCCATTTCCTAATCTCTTCATTAAGGATGTGCATATGCCTAATCCTTGATTAGGATGTGTCACATCCTCCAACTTTTGAAAGTTGGCTTTTAATTCTAATTAGCCCCTAATTATCCTCTAATTACTAATTAATTGAGCCTAATCATTCTCCAAGAAATTTTTAATTCCTTTTTATTCTTCCTAGATTCCCCTCCTTTATATGTGAATTTTTAATTCACATTCCATTCTTCCAAGGCTTCTAGAACCTTGGACTTGTCACAATCTCCACATGTGACCAAGTCCCACCTTTTTAGAGCCCACCTTTTATCCTCTAGATCATCCTATGAGTGTGAATTTTTAATTCACATTTATATCCCCAACCACCTTTCACTTTCCCATGTAGATTTTTGAAGAATTCCAAAATTTCTCAAATGTCTCTTTCACTCCCACTTGGGGACAAGAAATCCCTTTTTGTGGAAATTCTTTCATCCCCCAAGGTGCATGTCCTTTTCCACCTCATGTACTTTTTTGACAACTCATCTCCACCTCATATCCTCTTGTCCACTTCACCCTCCACATGTCAAGATGTGAGGGCTTGTGGGTTCTCAACCCACCTTAACCCTTCATCTTGGCCTTGTTAGATCAATCTTGACCCTTGAATTCTCTAGAGAATTCAAATTCCTCTATAAATACCCCCTCCTCAAGGGCATTTTAAAAAACTTTTGATTTGAGCAACTACATGCTGCCAATTTTCCTTCTCAACACTTAGCCATCTTGCACCCTCATGCTGCCCATTTGTATTTTGAACACTTTGCACTCTCATAACTACATGCTGTCCATTTTAATCCTCAAGCCTTTTTCAATCATTCAACCATCTTTGTTCATCATTTTGCATATTGAAGCTTGCATTTTAGTCATTCAATCCATCACTCATAAGCTGTCCATTTTAATCCTCAAGCCTTTTTCAATCATTCAACCATCTTTGTTCATCATTTTGCATATTGAAGCTTGCATTTTAGTCATTCAATCCATCATCTAAGGAGCACACAACCAATCCAAGCAAGGGCCAATCAAAGGGGTATCAACAACAAGGGAGGTAAAAGTGTTTGTGTTTTATCTTATTTGCATTCCTTTTCGTTGAACCACTCTTTGGCTAATCTTGAGGTGTCCTTGGTATTTTGTTATTAATGTTTCTTAGTTAGTTTTGCACATTTAGAGCAGTAGGAATTCCAAGGTATACATTTCTGGCACGCCCGGTGGGACCCACACATGGGTCTTGCATTTAATGTTTCTTTGAGTTAGATTGCAAGAAAAAAGCTCCGAGTTAGCGGTGGCGCCCTCTGAAGTGCGGTGGCAGCCCTGAAGTCGCGGTGGCGCCTTCCGCAGGGATTGCGGTGGCCCTCCGCGAGTTGGTGGCGCCCTCCGCGAGTTCTTGTTAGTGCCCTTCACCCGAGTTGTGGTAGCGCCCTCACCCAGTCTTGATGGCGCCCCGCAGAGAAGAAGATGTGATGGCCCTTTTGAGTTGTGGTGGTACTTAGCTACCCAGGGATTCGCGGCCCGGCGCCCTTCCTGGGGTCTTATCGGCGCTTCGCCTGCGAGTTAGCGGCGCTTTCTGAAGCTGCTGGCAAAGGCGCTGCTTCACCAGAGCTAGCAGCGGTGCCCTTCGAGTTGTGGCGCCCTTCCGCGAAGCTGGCGGCGCTACTTCCGCAGTGGCGGCACCATAGCAGCCTGATTTGGAGAATTAAATGGGCGTTTTAGCCGTTTTGCTCTGGATTTTGCTATATTCCGTGACTAACTCTTTGCGTTATTACGGCAGAATATTGCTGGTATTTTTTCACTAGCGTTTTTGCAGCATATTGTGGCAAAATTTGACCAAAAGCGAAAAAAAGAAAAGGACAACTAACATTTGTTTCGCGAGGGCATCTACATATCGAGACTTTCAAAAAATTATCTTTCTTTGCTCTCAAACATAGTCTAATTAGGGGATTAAATCTCATTGTTTCTTAACGTGGTTGTTTTGCTTTTGTGTTACCCAAGGGGGCATTGATTTGTTTTCACTTTTCCCTTGCACTTCGTGTGAGCCTGGGGAGTAGTTGGAAACAGTTAGTGTCTTCTTTTTAGTGGGACCTGCTTGGGGATTTCGTCACCCCAAGGGACGATTCCAACCATGTGTATCGGCGGGGTATATAAAGGGGGGAGAACGAAAGTTGTACCCCAATCCAGTTGCATCGTAATTGGTGGAGCGTCGAAGCTAGGGTGATACCTAGATAGACGTGAAGAGTTGGTCTGAGCCCTTCAGTATCTTGCTAGGGTTCCCGACTCACGCTTGTGACGGACTGGTGTTCACGGTTGTGCCTCATGTACCGAGAGTATATCGAGAACTCCCTAGAAGCCTTGTACATCCTAGATTAAGACTTTGCCTTGCCATACCCGTAATATTAATCATAGGATTGTGCTTGCTTGAGGTGTTTTCTTGTGGAAATTCTGTCAAATTTTGATACTTTGGACTTGTTTTATCATTTTGTGTCCTTGCCATAGCCTTTGCCATCAAAAACCAAGCTTTGTCCCTGCAGAAACACGGTGGCGCCCTGCGCAGAAACGTGGTAGTGCCCTACGCAGAAACGTGGTGGTGCCCTGCACAGAAGCGCGGTAGCGCCCCTGATTTACTGCAGAAAGGCGGTAGCGCCCCTGATTTGCTGCAGAATGCTGGCTACGCCCCTTTAACTTCTCGGGACTGTCATTTACAAACCGTACATCGAATCAACTTCGTTCAAAAACCAAAATTGCTTAATTTTTTGAGCTCTATCTAGTGGTACCTTCCATTTCTTCCTATCCAATCACACCAATCCTATCAAATTCATCCAATCATCTACCCGATCTAATCATCCGTTTACCGAATTCCATCAAAATCAAAAGCAATCCCATTCAATCATCCTAATCTAAGCTTTTGTCCAATCCTGATTTGAGCTTGACCAAAATCCCGATTTGAGCTTTAATCTGTTCCCATCCAAAATCTTTTATCCATCCTCTTTATCCTTTCACCGTCATGAATCCTCATCCTCCACCAATAGTAGTCAAGGGAAACCTTAATTACGTGGACAACGATAATGAAAGTCTTGTCGATCAAGAAGAATATGACATAGATCCCTTCGATGCTATCATTGCTAGTAAGCTTTCTCCATCCACTTTCCACAATCCAATCACCCCCTCCAGTTATCCCGCTATGTCTTCATCCATGACCAATCATGCTCATTATGCTACCTTTGACAAGGGATATCCAGTACCTTCCCCTTCCCCATCTACATCATCCTCTTATTCAACATCCACCTCCTCTTATCCTCATCTTCCATCACAATATTCCTATTACAATTCCCCATACATGACCCCCTATCCTAATCCTCTTTCCCAGTTTGTCCATACTAATCTGACATCCACACCCTTTTACCTTAATCCTACATCCACATATCCTAATCATAATCCATAATCCCAATACCCTTATTATAATCCATCCCCCACATCCTCTTGTCCCACTACACCACCTATGTCTTCTTATCCTAATCCACAATCCATGTCCCCCTATCTTAATTCACCACTCCAGTATCCTTACCTTAACCCTCCATCCAATCATAGTCCTCCATCTACGCCTAGTCCTCCATCCAATCCCATTCCTCCATCTACTCCTAGTCCTCCATCTACTCCTAGCCCTCCATCCAATCCTAGTCCTCCATCCAATCCTAATCCCCCATTTACTCATAGTCCTACATTCAATCCCATTCTTCCATTTAACCCTAGTCCACCAATCCATAATCCCTCATCCATTTCTACCACCCTAGCCAAGCCAACCATATGCAAGTCTCTTGTTTCAGAAGTTCTCCAAGGACTAATTACAAAGAAGCCATCCCCAACTCCACATCTTGCAGTCATGGAACCATGCCATCTAGATCCATCATCCACGGTCACTAGTGATGAGACCCTTCTCCATACCACACCTATCATTATTGTTACCACCCCTCGCACTGATCAAACCATTGAACCTACTAAATCCATTGAACCCACGTCTCCTACTATGAGAACCATCGAATCCATCGAAGACAACCAATCCCAATCCACTCCCTCTACTCCTAGATCCACCCACATCCAATCCACTCCCTCTACTCCTAGATCCACCCAAATCCAATCCACTCCTCCCACCCCTAGTAGCACCAAAACCCATTCCAATGAACCTCATGGATCTTTCGTCCCTCCATCTTCCCCACTTGAAGAGTCCCAACAAGACGCCATTACCATGCCTTCCACACACGATGAGTCATGCCAAGAGTCTAATCTAAAGCATGCCAACATATCCCCTTCTCCAGATCAAGATCTTGCCATCCCATCTAGTCCACCTCAAGATCACAATCCCCTTGTCATTCAAGCTTCCACTGCTCCATCTCCATCTCCATTGCCTGAGCCTACTACCACAAATCCAGATCCTATCATGTGTCCTCCCATCCCATTGCTACCAAATTCACACCCATCCCATTGCTACCAAAAGCACTTTGGCTGTTAAAGACAATATGCGTAAATCCAAGCCTCCACATGAATCTAAGGCTCCCCATGTCCCCTCCAAAAGATGTGGTGAAGAGAAGAAAAGTATAAATCCAAATCAAATTTGTAGGCTGCAAAGGCCCACCAAAGCAAAGATCAAAACCATGTGGATCCCAAAGAAAAAAGATGCAATGCCATCACATGAAAAATCTGTAAAAACATCCAAAGTCACTAATCCAAAAGCTAATCATACACCCCTTTCATCTCCTAAGTTTGTTTTGGGTCCCTATGTCCCAAAATTCACCATTCCATCTCCTCCATTATCCCCACATTCTCCATCGATTAATCCTATTATCTTTCCACATCCACCACCACATGTGCTAATGTTGATCCTGAACACATCTCCCCATCACATATCCACCCCATCATTCTATCCATACCCTTTCCAGCATCCCATCCATTATCCCATGTATCAACCCCATCAAATCCCTCTAATTCATCCTCATGCATAATCCATTTATCCTAATAAGGTTGTACCAACATCTATGATCACTTCAAACATGGGCTCTTAACACAGCAGTCTTTATCCATGTCATACCCATCTCCTTACGCATAAAATCAAAAAGTCAAAAATCACAAAAAGTCAAAAAGTCAAAAGTAAAGAAATAATCCATCAATGGTGAAAACTTGGCAAACAAGCTTTGGACCTATGATGAAAGCACAGCAAACGGGCGTCATGCATAAATCCCCATCTGCACTTGGGAGCAACTTCCTGACATGCATTCCCTCCATCCGCTATGCTTCTAGCTATGCACCCATCTTCCTGTTATCCGTCCTCTTCATAAATCCCTCCATCCCACCTATCTTCTACATCCTACCATCATATCCCATTTATCTCCCATTCCCTCCACCCTTCTTGTGATCTTGATCAAAATTGAGGCACCTATCTATGCATGCTTTGGACACCTATTGGTATACATTCCCTTCATCCATGCTCTATCATATTCCTTGGTCACTCATCCTATCCACCTCTAGTTATCTTCTTTATCTTCCCATCTACTTGTCTTCCATCCGTCATTCCTCCTCATATATGACGTATCTAGAGTGGGGGCATGTGCTTCGGCTGGCATGGTCCTGGTCGTCCATTCCCTGATCCATTCCATTCCGTCCATTCTCCATCTTCCATTCCATCCATTCCTTTCCTTCCCCTCCATCCATCCTATCCACCTTCCATCCATCCACCATTCCATCCCCTGTTTTCCTCATCTCCCTTTCCATCCTGTCCCCCATTCCCCTCCCCCCTTCCTTCCAGATCCATTCCTTCCATTCCCTTCCCCGTCGATTTTCCCTGTCCACATCACATCTGATCCCTCCCGTCCCGTCATTGTCCTGTCCATTCCCTTTTCATTCCACATTCATCACAGGTGTTGGCACCGCCAGCGGCGGCGCCATGGCAGCGTCGCCCGCCTGACGCGATCTGTAGCGAGACGCCCCTTGAAAGCGGCACAGCAGCGCCAGCGAGTGCGGCTTCCGTCCGTAGCGAGCAGCAGCTCCATACCTGCAGGCGGCCAGCGATTACGCCTTGAAGCGCTGGCTGCTTGCTCGCCAGCGCGAAGCGCCCGCCTCCACAGCAGCGCTCTACCCGCCTGAAGTAAAGCGCTCCGCCCCGCCAGGCGAAGGACCGCCCGTAGCTTGTTCCCCCCAATTTTTCGCTAATTTTTGACTTTTTTACACAAATCGATTCTAACCCAGTTCGTCATTTTTCCTAGCGAACAAAACCCATGTCTTGAAATTTTCAAAATTGATTTTTGATTTTTACCCCGACCCTTCCAAAGGCCATAACTTTTGACTCGGGTGTCCGTTTGAGCTGAAATTTGATGGGTGGTTGCGTTATGAGCTAACGAGTGGATTCCCAACCAATTGGTTGGACCTCGTTTTGACCCATTTTTGGGGCCTCAAAGTTTCATCTCGACCCCCAAAATCCCAATTTAGTGTTTTTTCAAAAATTGTTTCCACTCATAGCTCAAAATGCATATCTTGAATCTGGGATGTTTGTTGTCAATTCATCCTATCTCACCAATGGGTATTTTTTTGGACAAAATTGGGACTCCCAAACGTCTATCCATGAGGTTTCCTAAAATGGCAAAATTTGACAGTTTTTGAAAATTGCCAAATCGGGAAAAATCTGCTTGTCAACACCTTACATCCCTTAAAGCCCCGGAACTCGGTGTAGAATCAATTCAATCATATCCTTCAATCATTCTAGTCTTCGATCCAATCCTCATCTGAGCTTTAATCTTATCCCAATCTGAGCTTATCCAAACCCCTAATCTGGGCTTTCATCCATCTGCAACAAAGTCTTAAGATCCCTCCCTCCATCTTCTTCAATTTTGTCCCATTCATCCATTCTAATAAATCTATTCACTCATTCCATGTAACCATTCATCTGCTTCGAACTTTCATCTATTATCTCAACACTTCATCGAACCTCCTATCATCTCAAACATTCATCAAACCTCCTTCTATCATTTCAAACTCTCATTCCATAATCTTGATCAATCATTTACTCATTCTGAGTAATCTTCCACCTGTTCCAAGCATCAGTCATCTATCCATTTGGTCACCTTTTCCTCATCCAAATCCTTATCCCTCTATCCAATCCACCCAAACAATCCTTTTTTCTCCCCCATCCTCTCCCCTCATCCCATCTCCTAATCCCTTGTCATTGGTATCTAGCTATAGGCTTTACCCCATGCAATCCAATGTCATCCATCTTATCATCATCACTTATGCTTCTTTTGCACATCTTTTCTATCTCATCGTTCATCATTTCACCATTCATATATATGGCATGTCATTTGCCCACTTCATCTTTGATAATTTGGATAACTATCTCATCCCTGAGCTTTATATAGTCACTATCGTCCAACATCATCTATCTTATCACTTCATCATTCATATATCTTGTCCCATCGTGTCGGTCCAATCTTTTTATCCCCTTATCTAGGGTCATCTCATCCTCTTTTATCCATCATTTGTTGTCGGACTTTAGTCGAACTACGTTGCCCCTGCACTTTCACGTAGGCAAGGTCGATCATTTGATCCGCCCCCGGGTTCCATCATCAATCTTCAACTCTTGTTCCTATTGTCTGTCCCGTCTTTACCATCCATCAAAATCTCCATCATGGTCCGTTGTCTGTGGCCTCTTGTCGAACTACGTTACCCCTGCGCTTTCACCACCCTCGGGGTTCCATCCATCATCGATCTATATTGTCCACTTTTCTCCTGTTCTCCATCCTATCTTGGTCATCCATCGAAATCTCCATCATGGTCAGTCGTCTGCCTTTTATCGAACTACGAGGGCTCTGCGCTTCCACGTAGGCAAGGCTAATCTTTGATCGGTCCCCGAGCCCCTAGGTCTTTAGGTTTTTTCAGTCCCATGTCTTGTCTTCCTTGTGTCGTGCCATCAAGCTATGCCCCTATCTAGCTGGTTCTTAACAAACGAGATCCACTTGTATCATGAGATCCAATCGATTTTGAACATCCCGCGTCATAACAATCTTTTAATATCTATCATCTTTGGTCTCAATAGGATGTATCCTTCCTAACATACCTCATCAATCCCATCTATCCCCTTGATCCTATGGTAAAGGACATTTGAAAGTGATTGCGATCTTTTGATGCTTTTGGCTTTTGTTTATCATTTGAGCTCCCTATCATCACTTGTCAAGGCCACCATGATCCATCATATTATAGTGTGTTTTGATTGGTCAACATAGGGGCATATCTTGATCTTTTTATATCTATTTGTGTCTTCTTGGTTGTCTCACATAGTACCCACCAAGATCTCCAAGGTCTTGTGTTATGCTAGGGCATCCTTTTGTGCTTGTGGTTATCTCAATACTTGCCTCGACCAAGGTCTTTGTGACTTTGGGGTGTTGGGATAGCCTTCTTGTCTGTTGTGTTTGTTTTATGCATTAGACACTAATTACGCCTTGGTTCCACATACCCTGGCACTTGGTGTCTTATGCTATAGCAAAAATCAGTGCTCCGAAGGTGGCAAATTGCATTAGGATTGCATTTCATTTTCTATTTCATCATCTTGCATGTATTCCCCCATCCATTCATCCTTCATCCTTATCTCACATCTCTATCCAATCCCCATCCATTCCACTTAGCCCGAATCACCTAATCAAATCCTTGGTCTTGTCCCCAGTCTTGTTACCAACCTTGACCCGTCATCATCATCATCATCCATTAGTATCATTCCCTATCCCTTTGGTGTTGTTTTGGGATGAATCTTTCCCTCATCAACAACACTTTCATCATCATCGGGAGTTCTTCTTCCCTATCCTTTCGTGGTGTTTTGGGATGTATCCTTCCCTCATCAATACCACTCAGTGGGATGTATCCTTCCCTATCCCCATGGTGTTTTGGGATGTATCCTTCTCTCATCAATACCACTCAGTGGGATGTATCCTTCCCTATCCCCATGGTGTTTTGGGATGTCTCCTTCCCTCATCAATACCACTCAGTGGGATGCATCCTTCCTTATCCTTGTGTTGTTTCGAGATCCTTCATTCCCTCCATCATCAACCCATTTTGGCTTGTACCTTGACTGGGGCAACATCATCTTTGTCTCTGCATCCATTTGTGCTTCATCCATCTCCTATCACTTCTCCTTCTCATCACCTTGCATCATCCTCCTCATCTCCCCCTGTATCACATCATCTATTTCGAGAGCACATACGTGTTCTCTTCAACCCGCATGTCCTCTCGAGGGGGCATCCTTCATCCCTAACTCTTCATCTTTACCCCCATCGTCTTCCTTCCTAGTCATCCCTTTGATGACTGGGGCATCTTTTCCAATCTAACCATCTTCTTCTAGGTTCTATATTTTAATACTCTTTGAAATGATGCTACTTCGTAACACCATCTCTTGAACTTTATCCAAATTGGACACTTAATTTATCCAAATTTATCACTTTTCATCAAAGCATCATATCCTAGTTAATTAATATTACTATTGGCTAATTAATATTATCTTTTATTCGCCGAAATCCTAAGATTATTTAATTAATAATTAAAATACCTTACCCTCCACCTACAATCCTCTTTTCTTCAAAATAGATTAAATAAATATTGAATTCCTCACATCATTTTTCATCGATCTAATCCATTCCTAATCTCTTCATTAAGGATCATTGCATGCCTAATCCTTGATTAGGATGTGTCATCCTCAACTTTTGCAAGGATTGGCTTTTAATTCGATGGCCTAATTGGCTAATCCTCTAATTACTAATTAGACCTAATCATTCTCAGAATTTTTAATTCATTTTTGTTCTTCCTAGATTCCCCTCCTTTATATGTGAATTTTTAATTCACATTCCATCCTTCCAAGGCTTCTAGAACCTTGGACTTGTCACAATCTTCACATGTGATCAACCTTGGACTTGTCACAATCTCCACATGTGACCAAGTCCCACCTTTTTGGAGCCCACCTTTTATCCTCTAGATCATCCTATGAGTGTGAATTTTTAATTCACATTTATATCCCCAACCACCTTTCACTTTCCCATGTAGATTTTTGAGGAATTCCAAAATTCCTCAAATGTCTCTTTCACTCCCACTTGGGGACAAGAAATCCCTTTTTTGGAAATCCTCTCATCCCCCAAAGTGCATGTCCTTTTCCACCTCATGTACCTTTTTGACAACTCAGCTCCACCTCATATCCTCTTGTCCACTTCACCCTCCACATGTCAAGATGTGAGGGCTTGTGGGTTCTCAACCCACCTTATCCCTTCATCTTGGCCTTGTTGGATCAATCTTGACCCTTGAATTCTCTAGAGAATTCAAATTCCTCTATAAATACCCCCTCCTCAAGGGCATTTTAAAAGACTTTTGATTTGAGCAACTACATGCTGCCAATTTTCCTTCTCAACACTTAGCCATCTTGCACCCTCATGCTGCCCATTTGTATTTTGAACACTTTGCACTCTCATAACTACATGCTGTCCATTTTAATCCTCAAGCCTTTTTCAATCATTCAACCATCTTTGTTCATCATTTTGCATATTGAATCTTGCATTTTAGTCATTCAATCCATCATCTAAGGAGCACACAACCAATCCAAGCAAGGGCCAATCAAAGAGGTATCAACAACAAGGGAGGTAAAAATATTTGGGTTTCATTTTATTTGCATTCCTTTTCGTTGAACCACTCTTTTGGCTAATCTTGAGGTGTCCTTTGTATTTTGTTATTCATGTTTCTTAGTTAGTTTTGCATATTTAGAGCAGTAGGAATTCCAAGGTATACAACTACAAATTTTAACACTTTCATGGTTAGATTTATAGGGATCTATCTTTTTCATTAATGCAGAGGTAGGTAAAGGAGAAATAATTATAATTGTAACACTATTCATAGTCCAGTAAATTATGTTCATAATTTGTGTTCAATGGACCTCATTTTTATCATTATACTGCCCATCTAATACCATATTTTAATCTAGGGTTCAACTATCTCAGATCTAAAGAAGAACCTTCAATTAACCATTTAAAGTACTATAAAATAAGGTAATACTTTTACTTGAGAAAGATTGGGTACACTTGTAGGATTAAATTTCTTGCAATCATCAGGATTTATTGGCACACAGACATAACCTACAACATATGAAGTAATGGATGACTACAAGTTAGTGAAATGGTCCTTAATATGTGAGTGGTTTGTAAATTGATTGGTAGAAAATAAGGTTACAAATAGATCTACATGAAAAATTATGAGGACAATCTACTGTAATCATCAAAATAGATG